>JANAVB010005014.1:0-35000 GCA_029216955.1 Iris pallida
ATATATATATATATTAATATATATATATATATAATATATATATATATATATATATAATATATCTGCGCCTTCTCCTGGAGAGAGCGCCGCGCCTAGAACCCTAATTCCCACCGACTCCGGCTTGGCCTCTGGCCGGGCCGGCGTCTTTCACCCGCGACTGGATCACTTGACCACCGCGCTTCTCCCTGTCTTGACGGTTCACGGCGTTGAAGACGTTCGTGGAAGTGGTTGGGGTTGCTTCGGAACCCCAATCGAT
This sequence comes from Iris pallida, assembly GCA_029216955.1. NCBI lineage: Eukaryota > Viridiplantae > Streptophyta > Magnoliopsida > Asparagales > Iridaceae > Iris > Iris pallida. The sequence goes on from JANAVB010005014.1 coordinate 257, forward strand.
CTCTATTCGCCCTCATTCGTTTTCGAAAGGGGTTCCAACGTTTCCTTTACGAAGGATGATGAACAGATCTTGGTTCCGCGATTCAAGTTTGCTCTGATCGGGAAGTTTTCCCATGCTCGGCCATCAATAGAGGTGATCCGAAAGCTTTCATGGGTTTCCAGCTTGCTGGAGAGGTGAAGGTTGGAGTCATTGATCCGAAGCATATTATTATCAGGCCTACCCTTGAGGTGAATTTTCTCCGCCTTCGGGCTCGGAAGACGTGGTATTTGTCAAGAGCTCCGATGCGTGTGTTTCGGTGGTCGAAAGATTTCAGCGCCTCTCAGGAGTCGCTATTGGCTCCTACGTGGGTCTCTTTACCTGGTCTCCCACATCAGCTTTTTGCCAAAAATGCTCTATTTTCTATTGTTCTTGGGATCGGAACTCCTCTCAAACTTGATCGGGCCACTGAAGATTTTAGACCAAGCACAGCTCGTGTCTTCGTGAGGTTGACGCTAGTAAGCCTCTCCCCCATGGTTCGTATTAATCTGCCTAACGGCAGAACCATCAATCAGAAAGTGGAGTACAAAAAATTCCCCAGTTTTGCTCAATCTGCAAACACCAAGGCCACATGCGGAACTCATGCAAAACACACGCCACAACTAAAGAAAACCCTCCTCAACTCAAGAATAAAGAACCTATAGTTGCTGATACCAATGATTTCCCTATTGGCTTGAACAGGGAGAACATCCAACCCTATCATTAATGAGGTTGCAATTAATACACAACCGCCAATGGCTGAGCGGTTGGCTACCTCAGCTGAAGAGGCACCAATCTCTGACGACCCGTCTCTCGATCCAGAAATTATTCCCCCCCCATTACTCCCCGAGTCATGTCCAACGTCAACTCCACCCATCCATCTACATCACCGCATCATAGCCCGGCTCCCCAAACTATAAACCCTCCCTCTCCTCTTGAAGAAGGAGAACTCTGGTCTTGCGGACGAAGTAGAGGCCGAGGAACGGCAGGCGCTCGAGGACGATCCTCCGCTCGATCCAGATCCTCGACTGCTGACGTCCCCAGATCCTCCGCTTGCATCCGATCTTCCGACTATTCCAGTCGACGAGATGGCTACGGGCGTTACGGATGGCATTGACCCAGCTTCGACGCTCCCCTTGCAAGAGACACTTCCCCCTCGGCTCCCAGCTTCCCAAGGTGGTCAAAAGAAGAAGAAGATTGTTCCACCTCCAGTGCCTCGACTCCTCCGTCCGATCCTTCTCTAAGGTTACCAACACTCAACCCTCCACCTCCACTCATGATTAAAATCCTCAGCTGGAATATTCTGGGCATTGCTAATGCTATGGCTTTTAAGAGACTCAAATCATTATGTCGAACTAATAAAGTTCCTGTCGTTATCATCATTGAACCTAAAGTTCAGCCGGATAAGCTTCTTTCTTATCAACTTAAGCTGGGATTTCAATCCTCTATGAGTAACAGTAAAGGCAAAATATGGATCATGGCTCGTCACTCATCGGACATCAATGTGGTCGATTCTTCTGATCAATGCCTTACTATATTTGTCTCTCTTCTCCGCTTTTGCCGGAGCTATCACTAATAACGGCTGTGCATGGGAGTAACACTAAGAAGGGTAGACGGCTCTTGTGGCGACAGCTATTATTGGTTAGACAGAGATGGAACTGTCCTTGGCTGGTCAGTGGCGACTTCAATGCCATCACTAGTAAGGAAGAGAAATTTGGCGGTTTACCACCATGTCCAGTATCGATGAAGGATTTTCAGGAGTTCAATCTGCTGCAGGACTTCATGAAGTTCCGTACACGGGCAACTGTTTCACTTGGGTTGATAGGCAGTGTGGGACACCTAAGATGGGATCTCGGCTTGACAGAGTTTTATTTGATTCGAAATGGCTTGCTTGGGCCCCTCTCTCGACTTCCATGTATTTAAATAGAACAAAATCGGACCATGCTCCTATTTTGCTTTCTCTTGAGAGTGAGAAGCCTTCGTCCCCAAGGCTATTTCGTTTTCTTCATTTCTAGAAAGATCACGATACTTTCTTTTTAGTGGTGGAGTCAGCTTCGACGTCTATTGATCATGTCAATGCTCTGGTTCGAATTGGACTTCGGCTCAGGACTACGAGACGAGCTCTTTCTTCTTGGATTCGGGCTACATTTGGAGACATCTTTCAAGAAGTGAAGAAAGCTTAAGATGCGGTGACTGCGCTTGAAGCGGAGTATGAGGTTAACCCGTCACTACGTCCCCAATGGTTGCAAGCCCGTGCACATTTGAAGCAGCGACTTCGTATTGAGGATGCCTATTGGAAGCAAAAAGCTAGGGTTAAATGGGATGAGGCATATGATCGCAATACTAAGTTCTATCATTCCTGTGTATCCTCTAAACGTAATCGGCTGCATATCCACCATCTCCTATCGGCATCTGGCTCGACTCTCTCCTCATTGCAAGATATACAGAAAGAGGCCAATGATTACTATAGTAAGGTAGTCTCTTCCCCTCACATTCCTATTGAAGATAGATATCTTGATCATATTCCTAGACTTATTACTAAGGAGGATAATGATGCATTGTCTGCTAAACCATCGATGGATGAATTATTGGCTACTGTCAAGAGCATGGACCCTAGTAGCTCGTCGGGACCTGATGGATTTACTGGATCCTTTTTCTTAGCTTGTTGGCCTATCATTTGCAATGATATACTTGAGGCAGTATGCCTCTTCATTGATGGTTTTGCTTTACCTAGATCTTTTATAAGCACAATATTACTTCCCATTCCGAAATGCAAACATCCCCAAGCTCTGTATGATTACCAACCAATCAGTTTGTGCAATTTTTTCAATAAAATCATTTCTAAATTATTGGCTAGAAGACTGGTCGATATTCTTCCTCGGATCATCTCTCCGGAACAAAGTGGGTTTGTTCGTGGGCGCGAGATTGTAGATAATATCGTTATGGCTCAGGAGATGATTTCAGTTATAGATCACAAACATTGGGGAGGTAATATGGCTATAAAGCTTGATATGAGTAAGGCGTATGATCGGGTGAGCTGGCCATTCCTACTGAAGGTTATGAAACAATTTGGCTTTAGTAATGAATAGAGGACCATGATCCTACAGTTGGTTGATAATATTTGGTTCTCTACTCTAATTAATGGGAGGTCTTCGGGTTTTTTCCATGGCCAATGTGGCATTCGGCAAGGAGATCCAATCTCTCCCGCACTGTTTATTATTGCTGCCGAAGCTCTGAGTAGGAGTCTCATTCAGTTGAACTCTGTGAACGGCTTTTCTGGCTATTATTCTCCGAGAGTTTGCCCTCGTGTCTCCCATTTAGCATATGCAGATGACGTACTTATATTCTCTGGAGCAGACAAGCGCTCGGTTCAGATGCTTATGCAAACTATTAGTATGTATGAGGCCAACTTGGGTCAACTTGTGAATGTGGCAAAATCTGCCATGATGTTATCGGAGAAAATTTCACAAGACAAAGCTCTCGAACTGCATCAGATGACTGGATTTCAACTCCAACATGGCTCATTGGTTTATTTGGGATGTCCTATTATGGTGGGTCGAAGGAATGCTTCTATGTATGATGAATTGATCGGCAAAATCCAGTCTAGGATTTCTGGGTGGAACAACAAGCTTCTATCATATGGTGGCAGGTTAGTCCTTATCAAGGCTGTGCTTTCATCTATTCCTGTTCATTGTTTATCTGCTTGTAATCCCCCGATATCTGTCCTTAATCGGGTCGAGAGCATGTTGGATAGTTTCTTTTGGGGCTCGAAAGATGGCATGCCCAAGCGGTCGTGGCTTCGTTGGAGCGTGTAGCCCGCACAACTGTCGAAGGTGGGCTTGGGATCTGAAGACTGGGGGATGTTTTGGATGCCATGACTGTTAAGCTATGGTGGAAATTGAGATCAACAAATTCCCTATGGGCGGGGTATATGAAGGCCAAATATTGTGCATCTTCTACTCCTCAAGTAGTGGAGATTACTTCGGCAGCTTCTCATGTATGGAAACGCCTAATACACAGCCGACAGCTAGGGGAGGATCACATCCATGAAGATGACAATGGTAGTGTCGCTTGGCTCCCAAACCCTACTCGAATGTTTTCGATCACTTCGGCTTGGGATCAGATTCGTGTCCATCACCCTCATCTTGTCTACTTCAAGAATATATGGAACAAATGTATGTCGTCTAAATGGTCTATCTTATTATGGCGAATTATCTTTAATAAATTGCCTACTGACGACAATGTTCAGAAGCTTGGATTCTCATTGGCCTCATCATGCCACTGTTGCTCTATTCCTCATGGAGAGACTATTTTACACATTTTCGGAGATGGAGAGTTAGCTACGGATGTCTGGTGTTACTTTCAAGTGACCTTTGGCGTACGGGCGAGAAGGATGGACATGTTGCAGAGACTCCAATGTTGGTGGCAGAAGAGACATAAGCATGTTAAGAAAGTACTGGTTGGCGCAATTTGCTGGGTACTATGGAAAAATCGAAACAAGTATCGGTATGAAGCTTACTCATACTCCTCTGCCCAGTTGATTTCTGAAGTGAAACGCCAAGTGAAGAAGTCGATGATTCGTTGTTCGTATGCTGAGCTTCCTCTTCTATAGTTTGTTCCTTTATTTTGATCCTGTAGTTAGAACTTATTTTGATGTACCTTGTACTTTGGTTGATAGAATAAAGAGTGGTTGGTTTTAAAAAAAATAATATATATATATATATTATATATATATATATATATATATATATATATATGGGAGAGAAATAAAACAAATATTCCAACTTTTCATGAGATTTTGCAAAATCTCTTGAGTCGAATAAACCCACCCCAACTCGACAGTTCTTCATAGAACAGAAAATTTTTGAGGGATTGGATTCAAATCGAATATCCTCAAAAAATCTTCTCCACATTCAACCCTATCAAATTCTGCAATAGATAAGATTATATTCACCCAATAATACGGGTTAAATACTAGTAACTCAAATCATAATAGGGTTTAAACCTCGGTATTTATACAAAGTAGCACCGCGAGGGGATTTCTTCAGAAAATGCTTCGACACTCCACACAAACCTGATCTTCAATGCCAGCGCTTCCCTGACACCCCCGTGTATCTTCCAACTGCTTGCATGCCGCTATTGACTACTACAACGCCGAAGCGCTACCCAAACCCGACGAGAACAGTGCCCTACCCTGTTTCGATACATAATAGGTACCCCCCTTTCTTTGCTTATTTTATTGACGAATACTCGACTATATTTCACTCTATAAAATCCTATAGAAAGCCTAAATGACCCTCTCAAAACCCCAATAAATAGATTTGAGTACAATTTATTCAAATCGAAGAAAAAATTGTTGGAAAACAGAACTGTAAAACAATCCCAAATCCTGAGTTTGAAGGAAGTTATGAACCCAAAATTAGGAATTTCAAAAATATATTTAAAGACATTCCTAGACAACATATAGGGCTTTGCAACCCTTCTTGTGGATTTAGATTTCGTCGCCTGTGCGTCGAGAAATCGATTTCCTAAAATTGATAAAAACTATTTCTAAAATAGTCAAAAATTAGGAAAATTTCCCTATACAGCGTGTGTCCCGACAAATCGGGCAACATGGTCATGAACCAAAAGCATCGAAAGGTGCTAACGACTTCGCAGCCATATGGGATTCGACGAAATTCGATTTCGTTGTAGTCGATATACCCCGTATCGACCTCTTTGCAAACTAGTCTAGAACTTTGTGCATGTTTGTTAACTTAAGATAAAACTTGTGCCACTGGACTTGTGTCATTTTTCTGGTCCTGTGAGACAAGTTTGGTGCAATTATGAGAAAGTCGACTGGAATGCTATTTTGGCGGGCCTACAACCCGATCCAACATGCGAAATTGTGCACGGCTCACCAAAATTCAAATTTGGACATACAATTGAGTTTGTATCATCCAACCGCACCTGTAGATATATAACTTGATGACTTTAGAGACCGTAGTACTTGGCACACCTTTCGGTGCAAAACGGGTCCAACGACGGACGCCAATTTGGCCCGAAATTGTAATTTTTCCCCTGTGTCCAAAATTGGACTTATTGGTAGGCGATCTTAGATATTTCTTTTATGCTAAAAACATTCATGATATTTATACCAGCATCCGAGGACGTTTACGGTAGTTGACTTTCATTGCTCTTGATTTCCGATGGTCTAAGTTACTAGACATTGCAATTTCTGCATACTATCTCCAGGCAAGATACCTTGCCACTATATACTGTTCATTTACTATTATTTTGTCCTTTTATTTTATTATGTTTATTTATATACTGCATTTTTTCTACCACACCGTGCGTCCAAGTCACACTTGGGTGCGAGCGATTGCATTAGTCGTTTTATTGTTTATTTTTATTTTTATGCATAATGATTTAGTATTACATGACTACCCTATTGAAATGAGTTATTGGTATATCTCATATAGCCTTTACACTTGCTTTATCACGAGTTGTGAGTCACATGTAGGACACAGACTCGCGTAGTCGGCTGGCCACTGATACGTATGAGAGTGAGACGGTTAGGATATAACTGCCAATAGAATTTGCATGATTAGTGGATGTGACAGGTATTAGAGGTTCATATATGTTATGGAGATGACATAGTTAAGCATAGGGTTGGAAGAAAAGTACCTTAGCGTATGGGCCAAGTATGCACTTTCTTTTTGTAGACGAAAGCTCCACTGGAGATACGGGCCTAATTACCCCATTTTTCAAATCCTACTGGCCTCTGATATTCGAGGAATGTCATGCTTTGAGGTCCCTGCTGCCCAAAAAGGGGACCATTCCAATCCCATTATATCGAGAGGGCCCATGTGTTGAAGGTTTGCTCTTAACTGCATATTCACAGTAGATTCGTTAGGCACACTATTGCATGCATTCTTTATTTTATTACACAGTTTATATAGCATTTTGTTTTCCTGTATCTTGTTATGTCCCTCTGAGGACCTGGTAATCTCTCCTGGCTTAGTCGACTAAGATTATCCCCAGGAGTACGGCTCTGCCTTGGATCCATCTTTCTTAATTGATGAGGTCTCGCCTTCCGAGATCTAGTTACTTTAAAGGATATGATTTTTCTATATTTGTAGTAGACATCTTCTCCTTATTTTATTTTGTTTTATTTTAGGAGGTTGGACTCCAATTATCTTAGACTACTTTTTATAGCTGTTTGGTAGTGAATTTGTCTCCACCCGACTATATATCTTTTTGACTCTTTTATTTTATATATCTGGACTATTGCTTATTTCTTGTGTTATGTGGATGAGATATAGATTATCTGTGACTGCCTATAGTTTAATTATTTACCACTTATGTATGTGTACGATAATTCCATATATTGCAGTATTCTTCGTATGCATGCAGCTGGCATGTTCTGTATGCCTGGTCATACGTATATTGGGACTAGGGTGTTACATGTTTTTGTGGAAGCCCATGCAAGTCAACGAAAGTATTATTTGGTTACATTACTGTACCAAGCAAGCCTGTATATAGGAATAGGAATAGTATCTCATCTATAACTTATTACCTTCTTTGACTTCAAACTTTTCAAACTCTTCTTTGATTCCTTGAATTGCCTCTTGCTTGAATCTATCCTAACGTATCCTTACTTTCGTGCCAGCAAAATGCACCTTCAAAGCGGACGTGTTTCTACCCTTATTATCACATCTGGTGATGCAACCACTCAAGAGGAGAAGGCTCCACTACTGACTCAAGTAGCTCCGTTCAAGTAAGAACAATAGCAATCCACTACGACCCCTCGAAAATACAACAGGAAACCCATACTCAAGTACCACCAGTCGGCTAGACTGGACAGGCTACTGCAGTACCACCGGGTGGGAATGTGCCACCACCTCCTCCACGATTCCCTCAATAGTTTCTACCACAATCCAGGCCGCAAATGCCTCCGCCACCGGCTGATGGAAACCCCACTACCCAATTCAAGTATGCTATGATGCAGGCTCATTGACAGCAAACTCAGCTAATAAGACAGAGCATGATGGCAGCACTTGCTAGACCCCCACCTTCACCTCCAGTCCTGGTACCAGCACCATCACTACCAGCACCACAACCCTATGAGGGCTCTATCAAGGACTTCATCGATATGAAGCTCCAATCCTTCAAGGGTACCGAGGGACCACTAGAGGTCTCTGTATGCCTTATCAGCACGGGTAAGCTACTGAAGGAGTCACAGTTGCCAACAGACTTGTGGATGACATAGTGGACTTACTCCTAGAGGACAACGCTCACTATTGGTGGAAGACAGAGTTGACGAGACTAAGCACTGAGCAGACATGGAAGGAGTTCTATGATATGTTCAACGAGAGGTTCATTCCCGTACATGTTCGAGACGTCCTCTACGACCAATTCCTCCATCTGAAGCAAGAGAACATGTCGGTGGATGAATATGATGCAGACATTAGCCGCTTAAGTAGATTTGTTATGGCATTGATTTCGACCGAGTAGGAGAGAGCAAAGAGATTCCACTAGGGGCTAGCACCAAAGCTCAAGACTTATACTACCACATAGTCTCAAATCTTTCATGTCGTTGTTCTAGAAGAAGTGCGTAGCAAGGAGCTCCTTCGCAAGTTGATGCAGTAGACACCGAGATGCCCCACTCTAATAGTTGCACCAGTTAGAGTGTCCCAGAGTGTAACCCCTCTTTCCGAAATTTTTTATAATATATTTTAAATTAAGCGGTGATTTTTAGAATTTATAAATAATTATTTAGTTAATTATTACGGTAGATGATTTTAGCCATGATAGAGTTTTGGAGTACACTGTGACTAGAAATCATGGCACAGATAGTGCCATGGCATGCTTTGACTAGTGTATTAGCCCTGGTAGGGAAGGCCGAGCCATAGTGATGTCCTAACTAGAAAAACCAGGCCAAGTTGCGACTTAACCCTTACCGAAGATTTATTTATTTATTATTTATATTATTGGGTTTAGGGAATCCGGTTGTACCGAACTAGTCCAGACTGGACCCGAACTGAGCCCAAGCCCATGTAGTCATGTGGCACGTCCAATGACATTCGTGTTGATGGAAATTGGTATGGAGGTATTGTATTTCGTTTTTAATGATTTAATGAATATTTTCTAGTACTCGTAATTAAACATTATAATTATCATTATTAGTTGATATTTATTGACATTGGTATAAAATAGGTCTTTGCATATTTTGGAATTTCTTAGACGGTATATCATGGGATGTACACAATTAGTGATTTATCAAATTTCGTTATTATCTATTATTATTTTTATTGTCGAGATTATTGAGATATTATTATATAATATTACTTTATTATTCTGGGTCATATTTATTTCATTATCCAATAAATGTTATTATATATGGTCATATTTATATAATAGACTCTACACTAGGAATGTATGCTAGTGGGATTTATTTGAGTTTTATAGAGGTATATATATATATATATATATAGGCATGTATACATATTTTCCTAATTTATTAACGTATATATATATAGATATACATATATAATATATAATGTATGTGGGTGTAGATATATATATATATATATATATATATATATATATATATATATATATATATATATATATATATATATATATATATATATATATATATATATATATATTTATAATAGAGTGATTATAAACAAAGGAATCAGCCAAGCCTAAAACCCCCAACGGAGCCTCCCCACATCAGTGGACCAAGCCCACTTAAGCCACAGGCACACACGAGAAACAACCCAGGCATCCCGCTATTCTCCCCAACCCGAGCGGAGATTGCCGACCCTGCTCGTACAAATATAAGCGGAGGAAACCACATCAAAACCCTAAACCATACTACCCGCGCCGCCCATGAACACCTGCACGTCGACCCCCCTATCCAGGTGATCGCTCGCCGTCGGCGTCGCCACCACCGGCGGCCGGGAACCGCCGCTGACCCGCGCGCGGTCTGGAGCCGAGGACGACAGCAGCAGCAGCCTGACTTTCTCCCCGACTTCACAGGTACAAAACTTTCACCTCGCTCAAAGATTTTTTGAGCCATAAAGTCCTACTCTTATACCACCTAACCCTCAGCACAACCTTTCAGTTAGATTTAATTATACTTCTTTAGATTGACCGGAAAACTGATTCAAAGTCGACAAAAACCCTGTTTCTAAACAAGACCAAAACCACCCATCACCCCTGTTTTGGGAGACAATTTGCATACAGGATAACGAGGAATTTAGAAATCTAATTGAATAAATTCTTAGACAACCTATAGGGCTCCATAAACCTTTTCGTAGAGTTGAATTTCGTCGTCTGAGTGTCGAGAAATCAGATTCCCAAAACCAAGAAAAACCAGTTTAAAAATCAATAAAATCCTTCGATACGACGTGCGTCCCGCCAATCCGGGCGACGTAGTTGCGAACCGAAAGCATCGAAAGGTGCGTAACGGTTTCGTGGACGTGTGGGCTTTGACGAAATTTAAATTAGTTGCGTGTGCGCGACGAATTTGATGCGTATCCGTCGAAATTCACCGTATCAGCCTCTGTGCAAAAATTTTAACTGTGTACGCTCGTCAGATCGAGACGAGACTTATGCCAACAGGACTGTATCATTTTTCTGGTCCTGTATGCCAAGTTTGGTCCGATTCTGAGACAGTTGATTGGATCGTCGTTTTACGGGCCCCACGATCCTACTCAACGGGCGATTTTGTGCACGGCCTGCCGAAATCCAAATCTGACATACGGTTGGGTTCGTATCATCAAAACAAATTCGTAGACATGTAGTTTGATGACTTCAGAGACCGTTGACTCTGGCACACTTTTCGGTGCAAAGCGGGTCCAACGGCGGATACCGTTTTGACCCGAAATTACCATTTTGCCCCTGTGTCCAGAATTGGACTTAAGGACAGGTATTCCTAGATAATCTGACTATTTTGAGAACATTGGTAATGTTTATTTTAGCTTTCGGGGACTGTTGTACGAGTTTTGATTATTGTGGCACACTGAGTGGTTTGGATTATCGGTTTCACCAGCAAAGGACCACAAGCGAGTACAGTTTATTGTTTGTTTTCAGTATTGATCTTTACTATACATCAGTGTTTAGTCGATAGATATGTGATTTCAGTCTTTATGTTGATTTATTTCTTTGTGGTGTCGGGGGAAGTGAAGTACCAACGATGTGTGATCTGACCTTAGACCGTGTAGACCGTGATTATTATTGCATTTATATCTTGTAGATCGTGTAGACCGTGATTATTACAGCATTTATACTGAGTAGATCGTGTAGACCGTGATTATTATTTTTGTAGACAGTGTTTCTTTATTACAGTATTTCAAGTAGATCGTGTAATTGTAGACCGTGTAACTGTAGACCGTGTAACTTTAGACCGTGTAGACCATGTCGCATAATTGTTCCGAGATCGATCACATATCAAAGGTACTTCAATCGGTCAGTTGGTGAGTATTTTATTGTATTTCATTTTCTGTTCATGGTATTCAGTTTCATTCTGTCTTTCTTCATTTTCTTTTATAAATCATATTTCTAAAGGCTAACCTCTGTTATATAGTCATTTTCATATATTGGAACTGCATTCAGTGAATTGTACTCGTTCTTTTCCTGACTGGAAACCAATATTTTTCAGGTTAGCCATAGATTCACTTAGCTTGGGGAGTGACGGGTGTACTTGCAGACGAAATGCCTAGAGACTAGCTAGGTAGATGAGTTGTAGTCATTCCAATATTTTTACTAGTTTATATTTTTCTGTAAATGTAAAACTTGTGAATATTGTAATTTAAATTAGATTCTGTGAATGAGCATTGTGTTATTTATTTTGATCATCATGGCCGTGACAGCGTTCTACCGCCGACTCTGCGGCGTAGGCTGGCTTGGACACGACTCGTATCCGTTTAAAAAAAACGGGTACGGGTCGTGACAAGTTTTTGTGGTGGCCCATGCAGGTCAATTTTCACAAATCATGCGAACTCGTGATAGTACTTATGTTAGTCGTACTATTGCGAGCCTACGACTAGGAAATGCTCATTCACATGTTAGGGTTAATTCAATTTAAGAGAATAACTAGGACTAGGAGTCCCTTATACAAGTTTACCGATGGGTAGTCTAGGGTATAGAATTTAGATAAGGAGTTATTAATTTTGATAGTTTGTCAGATCCCCATAGGTACACTATTACCTCTTAATATGACGATATGATCCAATATGGATAGATTATTCACCTGGCGTGGCAGAGCTTCCTAGAATTAATGATCTAACCTAGATGAATTATTCAATTCAATCTCCTTGCCTCTTTAGATATCATCCTCATATCTTAGTCCGAATTGCCTATTTAGTTCCTATTTTGCCTTAAGAATTATTATTTCTATATATTTTCTGATTATGTTATCCATATACAAACCTCGAGTTAGTCCCGATTCAAAGTTTTTCCCCAATGGTTGAATACACATGAAATATATACTAGAATGTTTGTATTCCTTTTGTCTTCAGTTAATTCCTCCATGTTCGATCTTTTATTTGAAAGGTGGTGACTGATAGGACAAATACTTACGTTTTATTTCATAGTCAACATGTTTGAATCTCTAGAAGCCATTGATTTTTTACGAATATAGTTAAAGGAATGTTAGTTAACTCGAAATGGCAGGACAACAATGCAATGTCGCCATTTATTTAAATTATGGAGACTATGGATTCACTGCAGCTAGCAGTGCACTGGCGAGACACGACCCCTAGAGGTGAAATTAGTTTAAGAAAATATAGGTGATAGGATATTGCTAAAATATGGCTAGTGGTCCTCTCTTGATCGTAGTTACCCTTGAGCCAATATTGGATAGAGTTAAGAAGTGTCGATTTTACATCATGTTTGAGTTACGAAACCAAGGGTTTACCATAGCCAGAGTATACGGGCGAGGCGTAATCTTCGGTGAAATGACTTCAAACATGATTACAAGTTTAGGATACCATAGAGGATAGAAAAATGTCCTGTGTGACCCATAAGATTCAATTCAATACTAGTGAAAGTTCTGTCAGTTGGGTAGCATGTCTCCCAACCTAGCATTCTGGGGTCCTAGTGACCTATTGTCGAGGTAATTGACTAACACTAATAGGTTTATCCAGAGTATAAAATTTAGAGGTCCATAACCCATTAGTCGACCAAGGTCTTATGGATAAGAAGATAGTAGAAAGAGTACTGTATAGACAAGAACATCGGGTAAGGTTTTAATTCTCCCAAACTCGAACTACTTGTGCCTCCTTTCAAGAATCTCGCATACTCATACTTTGACTATCTTGACAAATACTGCTGTTACAGCCTAGTTTTTGCAAGCTTACTCTTTTATCGAGCTTGATTCAAGACAGATGTTTATTGGGGACGCCCACTAACATATTATCTAATCAGAATCGATGTATTACGATCTGATCAACCGTAGTGCACTCGGTTCGCTCTCTTTCTGATTAACTTACGTGGATTGAGATGTAGATGCCTCTAGGATCTCATCCGCAACTGCATTGATAATTCCTCTTGAATTATACATTTGCCTTTGAATCACGTAATTGTATTCAGTGATATGTCCCTTGAACTCTTTATGGTTTTTATCTTTCACTGATTGGAAAGACGGAAGCTTCTAATTGGTAAAGAGATATAGAGTATCCCCATGGCTATGATAGTTGTATACACAAGTGTAGCTACCATCGGCCAGCCATGTGATTAGAACCTTGCCTTGAGTTACTCGTTCTCCTCTCGACCCTCAAACTACTATTGGGACTTTCAAGCCATCTGAATTTGAGAATGATTAGGGTTTTACCCTTAGTCAAAAGCCAACCTAGGAGACTATCACTTCTCAAGAAACCAAATATTGTGAGCCTCTAATTATTGCCTGAAGCTTACTTTAACTAACAAACCTTAAGCCTTGACTCAACCGTTCCTCGACCAAAGCCCACAGTTTAGACATGAGATGAATAGACAAGGGTAAGGACAATCATTTATCGTGACTATGGTAGGCACTCATCCCGAGATTGGTTTTCAACAAATATTACCCTAGTTATGTGAATTTTACTATTAAGAACTAATTAGTATGGGAACCCCACAGTCACTAGCTTAGCCAATACCATAGCTTAAATACCCTGTCATATTACGACCTACCAGTTTTCAACAGCAATGCATGATCACTACAACTCTTATATACTGTGACAAGCATATCATTCTATTTTATCGACCATGTGTCATTGTACACACTCGTTTTCCATTTAGTGAGGAACGATCCTTGACTTGGCTTATATCTACCGTATTCCGTTACGCCGTGCCTTATTCTTTAGAGTCGAGGTACAATACCCGGACTTTGAAATTCTTCTAACCTCATCATTCCTAAAACTCTGTCCTAGCTTCTAAGTTGGGTAGACCGTAAGCCTTCTAAAATTTTGGGATATACGAGGATTACAGATTGATTAGAATAATTTTATTAAGATGATAATTAGCCCCGTGGACTCCCACTTTCCATTTAAACCATTTTGTGTCCCCGGCCATGTCATTAATATCCGGAGCACGAAACTAGCTGTTACCTTCCAGCAAATTTTATATACAAGATCTAGACGAGTCCACCTTCATCTAGGTATATCATGTCCTACTCAAACGCGTACCCTTGTACTCTATTTTTATGGTACGACTTTCAGGTAAAAAGGACTAGCTATACCCCTTACCATGAAACCGATAAACTTTCCGACTACAATTAGAGACTAAACCTTGACTCAATTCATTCGACACAAAATATGTTAGTGATCTACTCGAAGCCACTACGCACATATCACTAGTGTGCCACTCAATTGTGTCTTCTCGTGCTACTTAAACACAAAAGTCATGGAAGGCGTATCTTCAGGGCTTACAGAACCTACTTAACCAATCCGACTGCCATCTAGCTCAACCACTTGGGTGAAAACCTATTCTAGGTTATCCTAACCTAGTAGAAGTAGTTTTATCATTAGGATCTTGTCCAGTCCATATAGAGTGAAGTCCAAGGTTCATCTAACCGACGATTGATGTCCAATTAGGGAACCCATTAAGACCCAGTAATACTCATTCATGCATACCACCATAATTGGACTATGAAACCGAACAATTTGAAATAGGTCCGTATACCTATTATGTAGTCTCCATCTCTTAGAATGTGAAGTCATTCGTAACCCTTATTCCATCTACCTAGAAGTCGCGATACGATCTTGTATTGCATTTCTATCCCTTGTTTGTGTGTTTAAATAACCACGGAAAAGATCACAACCGTAATTTCTCAAATTTCGTTCGATTATGGAATCTTGTTTAGATTAAACTTTGAGAACAGAACTTTCGTATTACACGGATTGCAAGCCCTTCAGAGAAACAAAGGGCTTTTCAATTTAGCAAGTGACTGGACTAGAGTAGCCCACTCTAGCGAATAAGTCAATGGTTTATAGACTTTCTTTCTATCTGCATCAGTGGATACTCTCTACCGCTCTTGAAACTTTATAATTGCTCTCGATTATTCTTCCTCATCTTCCTGTCCTTCCTATTGTAGAGCGACGAAGGTCATGCCTATTAGAATGTACCAATATTTGTTAGCTACTTGTGTAAAATTTGTTGCTTGTTAGAATTTGGGTTGTTTGGTAGATAGAGGAGGATTATAGAGGCCAAAAGCAGTAGATATCTATTTGTAGCAAATTTAGCAAGTAGTGGGAAGATTATAAAGTTTTAGTGACATGAGATTTTAGGGAGTAGTGTGACCAAAGGTGGGTAGAAACTCCCAAGGAATCGTAGTGCGAAATGACCATGAGAATAGATGATAGATAATGGAAACCGTCTTCTATCATAGCTGATGGACTCTTCCTTTAAATTTCGAGGACAAAATTATTTTTAAGGTGGCTAGATTTGTAACCCCTCTTCCCAAAATTTTTTATAATATATTTTAAATTAAATGGTGAATTTTAGAATTTATAAATAATTATTTATATAATTATTACGGTAGATGATTTTAGCCATGATGGAGTTTTGGAGTACAGGGTGACTAGAAATCGTGGCACTGATAGTGCCATGGCGTGCTTTGACTAGTGTATTAGCCCTGGTAGGGAAGGCCGAGCCATAGTGATGTCCTAACTAGGAAAACCATGCCAAGTTACGACCTAACCCTTACCGAAGATTTATTTATTTATTATTTATATTATTGGGTTTAGGGAATCCAGTTGTACCGAACTAGTCCAGACTGGACCCGAACTGAGCCCAAGCCCATGTAGTCATATGGCACGTCCAATGACATTCGTGTTGATGGAAATTGGTATAGGGGTGTTGTATTTCGTTTTTAATGATTTAATGAATATTTTCTAGTACTCGTAATTAAATATTATAATTATCATTATTAGTTGATATTTATTGACATTGGTATAAAATAGGTCTTTACACATTTTGGAATTTCTTAGACGGTATATCATGGGATGTACACAATTAGTGATTTATCAAATTTTTTTATTATCTATTATTATTTTTATTGTCGAGATTATTGAGATATTATTATATAATATTACTTTATTATTCTGGGTCATATTTATTTCATTATCTAATAAATGTTATTATATATGGTCATATTTATATAATAGACTCTACACTAGGAATGGATGCTAGTGGGATTTATTTGAGTTTTATGGAGGTATATATATAGGCATGTATATATATTTTCCTAATTTATTAACGTATATATATATATATATATATATATATATATATATATATATATATATATATATATATATATATATATATATATTTATATATAATATAAATGTATGTGGGTGTAGATATATATATATATATTTATAATAGAGTAAGTATAAACAAAGGACTCAGCCCAGCCTAAAACCCCCAACCGAGCCTCCCCACATCAGTGGCCCAAGCCCACTTAAGCTGCAGGCCCACACGAGAAACAACCCAGGCATCCCGCTATTCTCTCCAACCCGAGCAGAGATAGCCGACCCTGCTCGTGCAAATATAAGCGGAGGAAACCACATCAAAACCCTAAACCATACTACCCGTGCCACCCCCACGAACACCTGCGCGCCGACCCCCCTATCCAGGCGACCGCTCGCCGTTGGCGTCGCCATCACCGGCGGTCGGGAACCACCGTCGACCCGCGCACGCGTGGTCTAGAGCCGAGGACGACAGCCGCAGCAGCCTGACTTTCTTCCCGACTTCACAGGTATAAAACTTTTTCCTCGCTCGAAGATTTTTTGAGCCGTAAAGTCCTACGCTTAGACCACCTAACCCTCTGCACAACCTTTCTGTTAGATTTAATTATATTGCTTTAGATTGACCGAAAAACTGATTCAAAGTCGGCAAAAACCCTGTTTCTAAACAAGACCAAAACCACCCATCACCCCTATTTTGGGAGACAATTTGCGCACCGGATAACGAGGAATTTAGAAATCTAATTGAACAAATTCTTAGACAACCTATATGGCTCCATAACCCTTTTCGTAGAGTTGAATTTCGTCAACTTAGTGTCGAAAAATCAGATTCCCAAAACCAAGAAAAACATGTTTAAAAATTAATAAAATCCTTCGATACGATGTACGTCCCGCCAATTCGGGCGACGTGGTCGCGAACCGAAAGCATCGAAAGGTGCATAACGGCTTCGTGGACGTGTGGGTTTTGACGGAATTCAAATTGGTTGAGTGTGCGCGACGAATTTGATGCGTATTCATCAAAATTCACCGTATCGGCCTCTGTGCAAATTTTTCAATTACTTTGTGCACGCTCGTCAGATCGAGATGAGACTTGCGCCAACAGGACCGTATCATTTTTTCTGGTCCTGTATGCCAACTTTGGTCCGATTCTGAGACAGTTGATTAGATCGTCGTTTTGCGGGGTCCTACGGTCCTACTCAACGGGCGATTTTGTGCACGGCCTGCCGGAATCCAAATCTGGACATACGGTTGGGTTTATATCATCAAAACGAATTCGTAGACATGTAGTTTGACGATTTTAGAGATCGTTGACTCTGGCATGCTTTTCGGTGCCAAGCGGGTCCAACGGCGGATACCGTTTTGACCCAAAATTATCATATTGCCTCTGTGTCCAGAATTGGACTTAAGGACAGGCATTCCTAGCTAATTTGACCATTCTAAGAACATTGGTAATGTTTATTTCAGCTTTCGGGGACTGTTGTACGAGTTTTAACTATTGTGGCACATTGAGTGGTTTGGATTATCGATTTCACCAGCAATGGACCACAGGCGAGTACAGTTTATTATTCGTTTTCCGTATTGATCTTTACTATACATCAGTGTTTAGTCGATAGATATTTGATTTCAGTCTTTATGTTGATTTATTTCTTTATGGTGTCGGGGGAAGTGAAGTACCAACGATGTGTGATCTGACCTTAGACCATGTAGACCGTGATTATTATTACAATTATATCTTGTAGATCGTGTAGACCGTAATTATTACTGCATTTATACTAAGTAGATCGTGTAGACCGTGATTATTATTTTTGTAGACAGTGTTTCTTTATTGCAGTATTTTAAGTAGTCCGTGTAACTGTAGACCGTGTAACTTTAGACCGTGTATACCGTGTCGCATAATTGTCCCGAGACCGATCACATATCAAAGTTACTTCAGTCGGTCAGTTGGTGAGTATTTTATTGTATTTTATTTTTTGTTCTTGGTATTCAATTTTATTCTGTCTTTCTTCATTTTAATTTTATAAATCATATGTCTAAAGGCTAACCTCTGTTATATAGTCATTTTATATATTGGAACTGCATTCAGTGAATTGTACTCGTTCCATTTCTGACTGGAAACCAATATGTTTCAGGTTAGCCATGGATTCACTTAGCTTGGGGAGTGACGGGTGTACTTGCAGACGAAAAGCCTAGAGACTAACTAGATAGATGAGTTATAGTCATTCCAATATTTGTACAAGTTTATATTTTTCTGTAAATATAAAACTTGTGAATATTGTAAGTTAAATTAGATTCTGTGAATGAGCATTGTGTTATTTATTTTGATCATCATGGCCATGACAGCGTTCTACCGCCGACTCTGCGGCGTAGGCTGGCTTGGACACGTCTCGTATCCGTTTAAAAAAAATGGGTGCGGGTTGTGACACAGAGCGGACCTATCGGAGGCCCACAACACAGCAGTAATAGAGGCCCACTCCTTACCAGAAGCCCACCTACAACTACTGCAGGAAGCAGGGACACATCATGATGGATTTTCAAACTCGGCATGGATTATGCTTAAGATGCGGGTCAGGGCAATACAAAGTAAAAGGTTTTCCAAAGCAGCAGGCCATAGTTTATGCTTAGCAGACCCCAAAGCCAAAAACTCCAATACTTCCAGCACCCCATCCAGTTCAGTAGGAGTCGTGGCTGATGGCACCAGCAGCAGGAGCACCTCACCCACAATTACCTCCCTGGTCAGTACAGTACAACAGGGCCAATCTCCGGGCTCCAGACAAAAGTATAAAAAAGCTTTCTCGCTAGCAGTAGAGGATACATAGGTAGAAGGGGGAGTCATAGAAGATATGGTTTTATTTGCTACATTTCTTGCTATTACGTTATTTGACACTGGAACCACACATTCATTCATAGCTACTAGTTTTACAACTCGACACAGTATTCACACTACACCACTGCCTAAGAACATTAGAATTCTTACTATGAGAGGGATACTGTCAAGCCCCACTCCCGTCGGAGCGATCGTCCTCGCTAAGGCGTGATGCCGCACGAGCCTAGATTGCGCTCGTGCAAGGCAGTTTCATAACGGCCGATTACATCGGCGGCGACGGGATCGTCGCACAGAAGTCCTAAGCAGAAACATTAAACATGCAACGGAAATTTAAAGGCAAAACACAAGTTGCTCAAAAGAACTCTTTAATTGATATTGAACAATCATATTACAATGGGCGCAAGGCCATGATTACAAGTCTCTCGTGCTCACTTTTCACTCATTTTATAAGTCATTCTGCTCTCTCTCTCATCGCTCGATTACAATGCTTGAGCCATCGAAAGCTTCGGAAGGCGATGTCCATACATTATGTCCTGTATAAGTCTTTGACTCCATGCGGCCGTACACTTCGAATCACCAAGGACTCCGTACCTCGACGCATCCAAGCGAGCTCTGCGCCACGAGCTTCTACCTGTGCCTGCACATGGAAACTGTGTGGGTGTCAGTACTCAACTGTACTGGTGGAGTGAGCTCCTTGCCCACCCATACAAAACTGACACGTTCATTTACTTTGTGCAGCTTAAATCCTTTTTTGATTGTCTTGCTAGTCTTACCTTAGGATCAGTTTTAAGACTTGACGTCTAACCAACTCGTTATGCGACGACAGAGTCGTGCTATCATGTTAACGTATATTTCGATCGAGGTAGTGCCTCGTCGTTCATGTACTTGACTAAACTTGAACTCGGTACGGCAGGGTCGTGCCATACTCTATTCGTAACTTAACATGTTCGAGCCAGTACTTCGCCGAAGAGCAACTCCTACGAACTCGGCCGTGCCAAGACTTTCACTTAAACTCAAGTGCCTCTAGACCAACTTTCGTGCCAACGACGTTAAGGGGATGACTCGTGCAGGTCGTGCCTAACGACTCCCTGACCTAGCCAACTTTTATATTACGGTCCTTTTGACTTGAAGTGATGGCACTCGACTTAACTTATGCAAACTTAGGCCAACAATGTCGATACGCGAAAGCCAATACGCGAATGCCAATATTGATACGCGAAAGCCAATACTTGATACGCAAAAGCTAATATGTGAATGCCAATATTGATACGCGATAGCCTTGCTTAGTACCGAAGCACGTATCTTGCTGACATAAGCAATAACTCATTTGCTAACTTAGACAAGACATGTGAAACATAGGGCCGACTTCATGAACATCCCGACGCCACCTATCGTGCCAAGCACGGTGCCTATGCTGCAGCCCAATCTTAGGCCCAGGCATTGTGTTACCGACTAGACCTGCATTCAAGTTCTAGATCCAATCCAAAGGCATACACGCGGTTTTGCCGCTACTCTACCGACCCATCTACATGAGTGGTCACTAGCAATATCAAGCTATCTTGGATCTCGGCTCATAGGATATCGGCTCGTCCCAATACGGATAGCTAGCCCGGAGGTGCCGAAGTCTCCCATGCGGTCATCCAGCATCCTACTTTGAGCCTCACTCGTTCCTTCCGAGCCGAATCGGTCCCTTGGCCTAGGCAACCGTTGGAGGAAACTTCACCTTGTCGACAAGTTGTCCAATGACCATGCAAGACTCAACTCGATCTACCAATCCTTCCTTAACATGACCATACTTTTCTTCTTTCTATCGAGACTTCCAAGTAGCGGGACCGATCTCGTGCACTTACTTAACAAGACTTTTAGCGAGACTCCCAAGTAGCGGGACCGATCTCGTGCACTTCCTTATCAAGACTTTTAGCGAGACTCCTAAGTAGCGGGATCGATCTCGGTGACAACAAGTCACGTGGACTTCCTTTGATCATGGCATACTCTTTACTTGATCTACCGTAGCTCTTGCCTTAGACAGACCTGGTTCTATAGGCGACGCTATCGCTCACGTCATATACTTTATACAACGAGCCTTATTCTCAAGGGACTACGCGACTTGATAACCGCAGCTAGAGCGGGACAGTGCTTGAAATGGCTTCGATAGCCCAGCACAATAATTGTCTACCTTATTCAGGCAACGACTCGACGAGCAAGGGCTACGCTGAGCTACGCATCGAGGGAACGTGCTATGCATGGGGTTGACTTAAACAACCAAGTTCTCGGGTGCCTAGACTTAAGCCAACAAGACGTGCAAGACGACTTAACTCGCGAGACGTGCAAACGCTATGCCAAGCCTTGGACAACGGGACCGTGCATACATTTTCAAGCATTCACGCAGGGGACGCCTATGACTTAGGTCAATACAAGCGTTGGGGCAAAACGACGGGACCGTGCATGCTTTTCAAGCATTCAAGCGGGCGGCGCCTATGACTTAGGCTTATTCGAGTGTCGGGGCAACTTAGCAACTTAGGCAAGCTTCCTTCTCCCAAGCCACGGGACGAAGGATCGAGTGTCATTTTCAAAACATGCTGAGTAAACTTCTAAGACGGCCGTGGGACCTTTTCCAAGTTCTAGCATATTTCGACCCGTCGGGATTACTCCCTTAGCTATGTGCGTTTCGTAGCTTTTAGTTTAGCCTACTTGTGCAAGTTGAAAACCATGCATGTTATTAAGTGAAGGCTAAGATGAGGCAAGTTCACCGAAACTACCCCACCTGAGCGAGGAGTCGCCTCGACCTAGCAAGTCTTCGAGTAGCCGTTGCAAGGCTATGACCGAACGCCGTCGGCATTTCGATTCCTCCGATTGACTTTGCGGGACGGGGCACTACAGATACTACCTGTAAGCAGTATTTGTAGACTTTGCCCTGTAGTGATTTGTGGTAGAGAAATGAAGGCACGATTTTTAGTTTTTTCTGTGCCAAATTTTGATGTAGTTCTTAGGATGGACTGGTTGAGCCAGTATTATGCTTTCCTTGACTGTCATAGAGGTAGTACTGTCATTAGACCACCAAATAAGTCAAAATTTGAGTTCCTTAGAGGAGCAAAAGAAAGAGGTAATCCCCTACATTAGGGACTCATATGGAGATAGATGACATTTCTCAACATCCTATCATCACCGAGTTCCAAGATGTATTCCCCGAAGAGTTGCTAGGATTGCCACCCGATAGGGACATCAAGTTCTCTATAGAGCTCATTCCAGGAGTCGAACCTATCTCATCTGAGCCTACCGGTTAGCACCTAAGGAGTTAGTAGAAATAAAGACATAGATAGACGAATTGCTAGAGAAGGGCTTTATCCGTGCCAGTGCATCACCATGATGAGCATGCATCTTGTTCGTACCAAAGAAGGACGGGACAGTACATATGTGCATTGATTATAGAGCTTTGAACACGGTAATAGTGAAGAACAAGTACCCCTTGCCACACATCGATGATTAATTCAATCAGTTGAGTGGAGCCAAGGTATTCTCCAAAATTGACTTGCGATCGGGCTATCAACAGTTGAAGGTCCGAAAGGAAGATATTCCGAAGGCTGCATTCAGATCGAGATATGGGCACTACGAGTTTTTGGTCATGCCATTCGGTTTAACGAATACTCCAGTGGTCTTCATGAATCTCATGAATAAAATCTTCCGTTAGTAATTAGAAAAATTCGTGGTTGTCCTTATAGACGATATTTTGATATACTCAAAAATCCACGAGGAGCACGAGCAGCATTTGCGAATAGTCTTAGAAACTTTAAGGAAGGAGCAGCTTTTTGCCAAGCTTAGTAAATGTGACTTCTTTCTTGAGAACGTTTTACTTCTTGGATATACCATCACAGGAGACGGCATATCGGTAGATCCGGAGAAAATCTCAGCAGTCAAAGCATGGCCCGTTCGTACTTCATCCTCCGAGGTGAGAAGTTTTCTTGGACTTGCAGGTTATTACCGAAGGTTCGTAGAAGATTTCTCCCAGATAGCTGGACCTATGACTCGGTGACTTACAAAGATCAAGAGTTCATATGGACGGACGAGTGTCAAGTGGCTTTCGAGGCATCCAGGAAGGGATTGTGATGTGTCTTGATGTAGCATAGCCAAGTAGTAGCATTGCATTGAGGAAGTTGAGAGTGCATGAGAAGAATTATCCAACCCATGATCTAGAGCTCGCAGTAGTCATCTTTGCTATAAAACTTTAGAGGCATTACTTGAATGGCAAGAAAGTAGACATCTATACCGATCATAAAAGCTTCAATTACGTCTTCACGCAAAAAGAGCTAAATATGCGACAACGTTGTTGGTTGGAGCGGATAAAGGATTATGAGATCGAGTTGTACTACCAATCCGGGTAAGGCTAACGTTGTAGCAGATGCGTTATGCCGTAAGCCCATGGCTTAGTTGTTGACCACCCAGAGGAAGATATTGGAAGGCTTGTAGAAGCTTGGAATAGAAGTCGTATTGCCCGGAGTTGATGGCGTACTAGCCAATCTTCAAGTACAAACCTCGTTAGTAGAAAGAATCAAGGTGATATAACCCACAGACGCTAGATTCTGACGACTTAGAGAGACGATCGAAGCTGGAGAGCAGACCGATTGAGGATCCATCAGGATGGGATATTAAGTTGTGGTGATCGACTGTATGTTCCAAACGGATAGCTTCAACAAGAATTGATGGCTGAAGCACATAGCTTAATCTACTCTATATACCCCGAAGGAACCAAGATGTACCAAAACTTGCGACAATACTTTTGGTGGCATGGAATGAAGTAGAATATAGCTCGTTTCAAGGCCAAGTGTTTGGTACGTGAACAAGTAAAAGCAGAGCACCAGAGGTCAGCTGGTTTGTTGCAAATACTTTCCATTCCTGAGTGGAAGTGTGAGCACATTATCATAGATTTTGTCACAGGATTTTCTCGAAGTCCTAGTGGACGAGACACAGTATGGTTAATCATGTATATGCTTACTAAGTCAGCCTACTTATTTCCTTTTAGAGTGGGCCAGTCCATAAAAGTCTTGGCTGACATGTACATGAAGCAAATGGTGAAGCCACACGATGTTCCAGTTAGCATCGTATCAGACCGAGACTCTAGATTCATCTCACATTTCTGGAGGAGCATGTGTAATACCCCACTCCGTACGAGGCATTTTGTTGGCTTGTTAGATGCTATAAGAATGTTGGACCATGACTTATGTTGGGAATCAAGATAATTGAGACTGATGCAGTCTCTCTTAGCTGGCTAGACGGAATGGGTATTAGAACGTGGCTTGCTGGTAGAGCTACGTTTAGTGGAATTATGTGTGATCGGAACAGGAAGACCCTTTATTGCAAGTGAGTGGAACTGTCCTTCCTCCTCCTTACTCCTTCATGCTTAATAAAATAGAGTATTAAAATTCTATGAATTGTCCCTAAAAGTCCCATGTTTTAGTTGCTGAATAATGGAGATGCTTGCGATAAGAATTATTGAAATGTATAACACATGATCATTGAACTGCTGAATGAATCACCCTTGAACTGCTAATATGACTTGATGCCTGAGAATGAATTGATAATATTGCCCTTGATGCTTAATGCTGTCGGAACAAGTAGAACACTTGAATAATGAGATGCCTTATGAATGATAGAATAAGAAATGATCTGGCTATGCTATCGACCCAATGAACTGAATGAAACACTAGAATCATGTACTCTCTGTATAACTGTTGCAAGAACATGAAATGTTGCCTGTCCCTTATAAGCAATTAAAAAATAAATAAATGTTCCTATGAAATGAATGAATGTTATATTCCTTGTCGAAAGGAACGATATGAGAAATGTTGCAATGAAGCAATAAATGATAAATGATAAGAAATCACTTAAGTATGATATACTCAATGTCTGTGTTGGTTTAACTTGCGTGCTTAACGTGCCAAATAAATGATGCTGTATGTAGCCTTTAAGTATGAGAACCTGCTTAACATGTTAAATTCAGTATGCTAGAAAGATGTCATGCTATAAACAATGCTCAAACATGACATACTTGCTAAGTGATGCTTGAAGTGAGAATTGTCGTAACATGTTTAAGATGTTAATGTTAACGATGCCTCAATGATTTCTTTGCATGATAACACCAAGAATGCTATAATGATACGTCTACATGAATATTGCTAAGAATATGTTTACATGCTTCACTATGAATATTGCCCATGAATTGTAAACTGATGCCAGGTCCCAATAGAAAGATCATTCTATTAATTGTTGCTTAAATGGTTACATAAATATTGGTTTAGGCGAGTGGGTTTGGATTCTGCTCGCCAGTACATAGATGATGTGCTGACCCACGTTTTGTGGGCAGGTGCTCATGCTTGGGATATTCTGTACACGAAGATTGGCTTGATCAGTCCTGCGACATCGAAGATTTGTTGGGCATACAGAAGCTCTCCTTGTACAAGATGATGTCTTCTGTTTATAAAGGGCATAATGTATGGAACATTATAATCTGTTGTACCAGTGAGTTGTAAGCCAAGTCGATATATTGAGTTGTTATCCAACTTATCCAACTATCAAATGTAAGCTTTATAGCATTGTTCAGTTGGCTTTCATGTAAAGTGGGAACTTTTTGTAAGCATTGTATTCTAATACGAGTCTTGTACTTTTTTTTAATTATCAATAAAGAGAATAAAGTTTTATATATCTCTTTGTGACTTCAAGTTATCCTTTTATCTCCTCTGCTATAAGCAAATGATGTGTTCCCATTCGATAAGAAAGAATGTCCTCGTTAACTTCAATTTGTCTGCTTCTGCCACTTGCGATGTGTTCCTATTTGAAAAAATTAATTTTGTACCATCTTTGCCTAGTACAAGTGCAATACCAGACTTGTACGGCATCACGCCCTAGCGAGGACGATCGATTCTAAGAGATAAATATGTGAATAAATTACTCTAGAAATCGGGACGTGATAAATTGGTATCAGAGCACGGCTTTACGTCCTTGGTCTCTTCTTTAATTTATTTCAAATCAAAGTTGCATCGACGATTAACCAAAGTTGCTTTCGCGATCACTCAACGTTGCTTTCGCGATTAAAACAAAGATTGCTTCTGCGATTATGTTGTTGTTGTTCTGTAATCATCCTATGTTGTTCGTGTCTGAAAGTTCGTTGACCCTTTTGGCTGCTCACTGAATGTTCCATACAATAAGTCTATATACATTGTGATGCTGCCCCTGAATGAAGGATTGTTGTTGGTTTGGACACAAATAACCCAATAATAACTCGATGCCATAGTATGCTACATTGTGAATGTTGTTTGGAATGTGGGAATAAAGTAAAGTGGCTATGTATGTTGTAACAAGTTGAGAATTTCATGTGATGTTAGAAAAGAATTGGTGTCATGACCCGCTACCCAAATTGTTGGGCCGGGCCGACTCATGTCCAGCCTACGCTAGAGATAAAGCATAGTAAGCTGTTCTAAAGATAACAAGGAAAGACTAAAATGTGCTAATAGTTCTATATGTAAAGAAGAATCATAAATGCTCCGAACACAAAAGTCATCTCATATAATAATAAGTCCAAGTACAAGTCTGAAATGTAAAACTGGATACAGGTCCAGTTATAAAATACGTAGTCTAATACATGACTACACTAAATATCCCGAGCAACAAACTAGACGAGTTTCCCCGCAGGTACATCCTCGTAAGACAAAGCCTGGTCCTCAGCAATAACTCCATAATATGAGTCACAGAGCAACTCCTCCTCAGTAAGTATACCTACAACGTTATCCTGTCCGGACGGGAGCAAGTACTGATTCTAGCAAACTAAATATACGAAACACGAAATGAACAGGAAAGTAATAATCTGGAATCATGGCACATCATAATCTATCATGGCAAGGACACATATGTCATATAGACAGATATATATGTAATATTTAAAACTGTAGCAGGTACGTGATCGTCAATAGGTGTAAAATGTACTGTGGCACAAGTATATAAAATGTACTTCCATACAAGTAAACAAGCGATAGATGTATATACGTACAAATACAGCTGGTGCGCCTACGACAAGGTATACATAAAATGTCAACCTTGCTTGGTACGTACGTACGGAGATGGGGGCATGATCACGTACACTACTAACAGTTTCCCCATAACCCAGATTCTAATCATGTGAGAGATATATAAAGACTGTTCTAAGCATGGTAGTGACTGAAGGTAAATACAACATGTGAAGATTTAACTTGCTACCCCAAGGATCAGCATTTAACATGGTTGGATTCGTAGTTCATTGTTGTAACAGTATGTAAAGTTTGTAGAAGTACTTGTCTTTAGCAAAGCAAAGCAGCGGTGAAAATACTATAGATGCCTGGTGACTCGTCACTATAGAAATAAATACATAAACTTAGTTTTTATACTAAGTTAAACACTAAAACACTAGTGGTGCAACACGACTTTCTGACTAGACACCTAGCCAAATGGTGACTTTAGCATAGGAGACCAATATGGAGTGACACAATACCCAAACTAACTTTTAGGGTCTTTACACTAGTGCGGGGTGAGGTCCAATACGACTATAACTCAAACAACACAAAATATTGAAAGTCGTAATTATTCAATAAATAAATCAAACTGTACACTGTGATCCAATAATTTTTGAGATAGACAAAAAGCTCAATTTTACATAAGATTATGTACCAAAATGATCCTTATTAATTATATAAATTTATACTAATTTTTCTGGAATTTATAAACCCTCATAAATAATTATTAAAAATCAGCAAACATAAATATACTGAAAATGAGTTCTGTTTTCCTATTTTTATAAAATACCAAAAGTACTTATTAAATGCTGGAAAAATTATAGCAAATTGTCTAAATTAACATAGTATTTAAATACAATTTTTCCCAAATTTTTACAGTACTTAAAATATATATAAAAATTCAAAAATAGCAAGCAACATTTTCTGGAAAATAATTAATTAATTATTTAATATTTTGTCCATGTATTCAAAATTGAACCGAAGTCCAGATACAGGACCCAGAGCCATGATTCAAGTCCAATATGACTTGTACAGACTCTGAATGTATTAGACACAATTGGACCCAAAAACCCAAGCTAGGCTTGGACATCAATGGTCATAAACAATAAAAAAAAGTAATTATATACATAAATATATTTTTAAAGTACTAAAATATACAAGTCATAATTTAAATAATAAAATGACTTGTTAATTTATGCACAATAATATTTTGTACAAAGAAGATTTGAAATGCATATATAAAATATAACAATAATATATATACATAATAATATAGATATTTATATATATATATATATATATATATAATATATATATATATAATAGATTATATATATTATCTAATATATATATATATATGATATATATTTTGATTAGTATTTTTATATGTATATATATATATATATATATATAATATAAAATAATCATAAATATATATATATATATATATATATATAGATATATATATATACGTAACATATATACAACATATATATATAATAATATATATATACATAAACACATATTTTATACATATATATACAACATATATATATAATTATATATAATAAAAAAAACACATAACATAGAACATATATATATAAATACACACACCACACACATATATAAATATTATATATATATTATATATATATATATATATATATTATATATATATATATATATATATATATTATATATATATATTTTATATATAATATATATATTATATATATAATATATATATATATATATATAAGATATATTATAATAAAATACTAAATATAAAATATATATACATATACAAATACTGTATATATCATATATAATAGTATAAATATAATAATATATATACATAAATACATATATACATATATATATAAATACATATAGAACATATATATATATAATAAAATAAAATAAAATAAAAAAAACAAACAAAACAAAACAGAGAAGGGGGAGGGGCTCGAACTCGGCCCAAAGGGTCGGGTTCTGGGCTCGGTCGGGCTGGCCAGGGGGTCAGCCCGAGCCATTTGTTAGGAAATGGTTTGAGTTAGTGTTAGGTTAGTTTTAGGTTAATGGGTTTAAACCCAATAGCACGAATCTAACCAGCTAACCTTAGTCTCTGTGTCCTGACAGTGAAGGACACACGAGTCTCGTGTCCGCATTATGCACGACACGCACGGGTCGAGTTTCACGTCTCCATACTCACCATTATGTTGCGCGTGTCCTGGCGAGTCCCATAAGTGTGTACGAGACACGCACGACACGGTTTCGAAGTTGTTACTTACGTGTGGCGTCGGGATAGAAGTCGAGGGCACTGGACGGCGGCTAGGGCGTCGTCGACGCGGCGCTGGGTGGCGTTGCGCTCGCCTCGGCATGGCGAACTCGTCGGCGGTGGTGTGGTGGTGTGGATGGCTGAGGAGGTGGCGCTGGGGTAGCTGCCGGAGTTTGGGTTAAGGTTAGGAAGTAGGGGGTCAAGATAGGGCTGGGGCGGTCGAAAATTTAGCCTAGGGTTAGGGTTAGGCTGGGGTACTTATAGGGAGGGTAGGTCGGTCGAGGCGGTCGAAGTCTGTAGCTTCCCTTTTCGGAGAATTTTTTTTATATTATTTATTTGATTTAAATAGTGATTTTAGAATTGTATCAATGTTATTTAGTTAATTATTACGGTAGATGATTTTAGCCATGGTTGAGTTTTGAAGTACCAGACGACTAGGAATCCTAGCACGGATAGTGCAATGGCGTGCTTTGACTAGTGTTTAGCCATGGTAGGGGAATGCCGAGCCAAAGGAGTGCCCTAAATAGGAAAACCAAGCTAAGTTGCGACTTAACTCCTAGAAATAATTAGATTGTTATTTATTTATGTTATTAAATATTAGGAGACCCAGTTGTACCAAAATAGTCCTGACTTGACCCGAACCAAAATCCAGACCATGTAGACGTATAGTGCGACCAAAAACGTCCATATAGGTGTGCATTATTATACAAGTAAATATTTTGTATTTTATTTAGTGGGCTAGTAAATATGTTGCGACACATTGATTATATAAATGTACATATATAATATGTGTTATTGATATTAAATTGTTGCGTATTTTATAATAGGATAAATATTCTTTTGTGATATATTTCTAGATTGCTAGGATTTTATACCATATATATGTGTGTATGTATATATAAAAATATATTATATATGTGTACTTATATATATGTATATATGACATTTGTGTGCACATATATGTATATAAATGTATATATAATATATGTGTATATGTGTATTTATATATAAAAATATATTATACATATGTATATGTGGGTATATATATGTATATATAGGTACAAAAGTATTTATGTGTATTTATGTATTCATATATAAATATATATTTATATATTTATGTATATGTGCGTATATATATATATATATATATATATATATATATATATATATATATATATATATATATATATATATATACGCACATATACATAATATATAATATATATTTATATATTTATGTATATGTGGTATATATCTATATATATATATATATATATAATATATATTAATATTATATAGATATATATAATATATAAAATATATATATATATATATATATATATATATTTTCTTATATATATATATATATATATATATATAATATATATATATATATATATATATATATATATTATATATATATCTATATATATATATATATATATATATATATATATTTGATGTTTATGTGTATATATATTTTTAGTATTGTGCGTATATATATATATATATATATATATATATATATATATATATATATAATATATATATATATATATAATAATATATATATATAAAATTCTATTATATATATTTATATATATATTATTTATATATATATATAATATATGTGTGTATTGTGTATATATAAATATTATATATACGTACGTATGTGTATATACATATATATGTATAGAAGTATATATACGTGTATGTGTACATATATATACCTGAATATATATATATATACATGTTAATTAATAATAAGAAACACCCTAATAAACTACTCCCAGCCCGGCCTGATCCCACACAAACAACCAGGCACAACCCATCACTCCCTCATAGCCCTTTCTCTAACTGAGATTTTCCCGAGCCCCTGTTCGGTTAAGGCTGGATATACACGAATGTGTATATACGGAGAGAAACAGCAGCAAACCCTAATTCTATCCCTCGACACCCAACCCCCCACACTCGCTACGACCGCGCGCGCCCTCCCAGCCGCCTGCATCCACCGCGAGATCGCTGGAGGTAGCCAGCGCTGCCCGTGTCCGAAGGCAGGACAAGGGAAGCCCTATTTTAAACCCGCCAGGCACTGTTCAGGTACCCACTTCACGTTTCGATTTCTCCTCTGATACTAGATTACTTTGAGTTTGTAAAGTCCCATGGAAACCCAGTATAACCCCCTTGAATTCCCACCAAGGGGATTCGAACACGACAGCTCGACCCTCCCGCAATTTCGACGCAAAGTCGATAGTTTCTGTTCAAAAAACAGAGCATCGAATTACTCCAAACCCTTACATAAGAAGCCAGTTTTCGAACTAAATATTAGGGTTTTTGAAAATCTGAAAGAAAACAGTCAAAGACATTATATACGAGACTGAAACGCACCTGTTAGATCGATTTCTCGAATCTCATGCATAAAGTTATTCATCATTAAAGATTCACGAAAAACTGTAATTTCAAAACTAGAAATTCTAGAAAAACCTTCGATACGACGTGCGTCCCGCCATTCCGGGCGACGTGGTCACGAACCGAAAGCATCGAAAGGTGCATAACGGCTTCGTGGTCGTGTGGTCTTTGACGAAATTCAAATTGGTCGCGTGTGCGCGACGAATTTGATGCGTATCCGTCGAAATTCACCGTATCGGCCTCTGTGCAAACTTTTCAATTACTTTGTGCACGTTCGTCAGATCAAGACGAAACTTATGCCAACAGGACTGTATCATTTTTCTGGTCCTGTATGCCAAGTTTGGTCCAATTCTGAGACAGTTGATTGGACAGCCGTTTTACGGGCTCCACGGTCCGATTCAACAAGCAATTTTGTGCACGGCCCACCGGAATCCAAAATTGGACATACCGTTGGGTTCGTATCATCAAACCGAATCTGTAGACATGTAGTTTGACGACTTTAGAGACTATTGACTCTGACACACTTTTCGGTGCAAAGTGGGTCCAATGGCGGATACCATTTTTGCTCGAAATTACCGTTTTGCCCCTGTGTCCAGAATTGTACTTAAGGACAGATAATTCTAGCTAATTTGACTATTCTAAGAATGTTAGAAATGTTTGTTTCAGATTTCGGAGACAGTTGTGAGATGTGGACTTATTTGGCTCACTAGTAGACTATATTTTGTGGGATCTGCGTGCAACCTCCAGGCATGTATACCTTGCCTCCTTCTACAGTTTTATTTACATGTATTATATTTTATTTCCCAGTTTTTTTTGTTTATGGACATGTGCTTTTTATATTATATTCTTTTGAGTTGTTTCATTGCATATAGTCGTGTTCATATTTGGTCTTGTGGTTCACCCTTGGAGTTCTCGTTAGTGCCTTGCTTGAGTTGTGTCATAGAACGAGTACGTGTAGTGAACTGCCATAGCCTTGATTATCGTTTTACACAACCAGAGAGTCCACACTCGGGACGAGGGTTATTGGTGCACCAGAGAGTCCACACTCGGGATGAGGGTGTTTGTCGTGATCATTGGCACCAGAGAGTCCACACTCAGGACGAGGGTTGACCAATTACACCAGAGAGTCCACACACGGGACGAGGGTGTCTTGTCGTGAGCTAAACAGAGAGTCCACACTCGGGACGAGGGTTAGTGCTTACCCGTGAGTCCACACTCAAGATGAGGGTTTGGTTCTTCCATTGATCTCGTGATTATCGTTCATCCGGCAGTTTATTTATACGTAGTTGTTCTAGTATTCGTGTTTGTGTTTATGTGTTCGTATTCGTGTTTGTGTTCGTGTTCGTTTTCGTATTCGTGTTCGTGTTCGTAGTCATTTGTCGTATTCCTGTTTTCTTGTTTATTTTCTTGTGCATGATAAAACTGTTAGATAGGCATGTATATTATGTATCTTGCCATGTCCTCTGAGGACCTGATGATCTTTTCGGGTTTAGTGAATGCATGGAGTTAGCCAGTGGTTCTGGATGACAGATGTGATGATGCGCTAGAGGGATTCAGGTATCGTTATCGTGTTTATTATCCTCTCGTGCTTTCATACCTTATCATGGAGTTATCCTGTTTCTTGATTCAGTTTTAGACTCTTGTTATTTCCTTTAGAGTCTTATAGGGCATTTATGCTAGTGGGCTGCAGAGCACGACCCATAGTGTTCATTCGTGTTTCGTACATTTATTATGGATTGAGATATCGATTATATTACCATGATTTGGCAGTAAACCATAGCCTTGACAGCGTTTACGTATTCGAGATGGGCTGGAGTCCGCTCGATACGTAGCTGGCTTGCTCATGAGCTCGCGTCCGGAAAGCGGGTGCGGGTCGTGACAAGTTTTTTTTGGTGGCCCATGCAGGTCAGAGCATATCGTACCGGTTACGTAACTGTACTGGTACGAGCCTGCGACTATGACTAAACCTTAGATATCTCAATCCACTCTGCCTTGAAAATTCTCCTAGAAATTCTCTACGTCCTTGAAAACTCCATATTTGCTCTCGATTATACTTCCTTGCTTTTCGTACCATTGATTCTCGTCCCTTCCTATTCCGGGGTGACGAATAATCGTGCTGTCTAGAATTCATCAGAAACTCTTAAATTATAGTATAATATTGCTTGACTATTGAATGCTTGGTTGTTTATAAATATGTGAGATTATAGATGTCATATGCCTAGATATCTGCTGGTAGAATTGTTAGCAACTAGCTAGAAGACCATAAGACTTTAGTGACCGAGTTTTGAGGAGTAATGTGACCATAGGTGGGTAGAAGTCCTCGAGGCTTCGTAGTTACAAAATGATTAGGAGGAGGCTATAAACTATTTTGAGGAATTAAAATTGAGGAGATTAAGGTAATAGTAGACTTTGAATTTTAAGGAATAGTCATGAATTGGAATTTCGAGGACGAAATTATTTT
>JANAVB010005014.1:40000-164376 GCA_029216955.1 Iris pallida
AGAATGATTGATCGGTATCTATAGTCGGGCAGCTGGGTTAACCTTGACTGATGCATAGAATTATACCCTAACTCGGGTAATCGATAGTAGGTGACGTCGGATTGTATATTTTAGAAATGATGAATTGCCTCGGTGAGAAATATTGTGGGATTTAGAAAGGAATAGGACTGCATGTTGTGAACCCTTAGTATGGTTGGCTCTAAGTTAGACCCTTGACTGAATGTTAGAAATATTATACTTGGGTAGAGAGCTTAACCAAGTTGTCCCTGATGTTAAGTGTTGTGGCCTGGAAGATAGTGATTGTGGCAAGTGAATAAGGTAATAAGACAATTGAAAGGATGCTAAGTCGGATTTGGAAAAGAGAGTTATATTATGGCTGATCGAATCGTACTATCATGAAAGTTGGCTGAAGTACATATATTTTGGGGACGCCTAGAATATGTGTATGGATCTAGATAAAGTGATAGGTTGCGACTGAGAGAACATTATGGAAAGAATTTATCACACTAGCGCGGACTTTGGCTGAAATACATATGTTTTGGGGACGACTAAAATATGTGTACGGATCCAAACAAAGTGAAGTGTTGCGACCAAGATAAAAATGTAAGGAAAATGTTGGTGAATCAATGAGAAGTTGTAAGTATTTGGAAAAGAGAAAGACGGATTGAATTGTTGATGGATTAAAATGGTACAGTTGGATAACTATTTTGAGATGGCCAAGTGCGATGAACTAATTATTGAATAAAAGCTGAATGAGTAACTCGTTGTGACTAAGTGAATCTAGTAGATGAGTTGTTCCCTTAAGTTTTAAGGACGAAACTTTTGCTGAGTGGTATATTATGTAATGCCCCGCTCCGCACGAGGCATTTGGTTCGCTTGTTGGATGCTATCAGAACGTTGGACCGTAACTTATGTTGGGAATCAAGATAATTTAGACTGATGCAGTCTCTTAGCTGGCTAGACGGAATGGGTATTGGAACGTGGCTTGCTAGTGGAGCTACGCTTAGTGGAATTATGTGTGATCGGAACAGGAAGACCCGTTATTACAAGTGAGTGAAACTGTCCTTCCTCCTCCTTACTCCTTCATGCTTAATAAAATGGAGTATTGAAATGCTATGAATTGTCTCTAAATGTCGCATGTTTTAGTTGCTGAATAATGGAGATGCTTACGATGAGAATTATTAAAATGTACAACACATGATCATTGAACTGCTGAATGAATCACCCTTGAACTGCTAATATGACTTGATGCCTGAGAATGAATTGATTACATTTCCCTTGATGCTTAACGCTGCTAGAACAAGTAGAACACTTGAATAATGAGATGCCTTATGAATGATAGAATAAAAAATGAACTAGCTTTGCTATCGACCCAATGAACTGAATAAAATACTAGAATCATGTACTCTCTGTTTAACTGTTACAAAAACATGAAATGTTGTCTGACCCTTATAAGCAATGAAAGAATAAATAAATGTCCATATGAAATAAATAAATGTTATATTCCTTGTCGAAAGGAACGATATGAGAAACGTTGCAATGAAGCAATAAATGAGGAATGATAAATCGTGGGATCGTTGAGATCACCAAATGAAATGATGGTAATGATGAAATGAATAAGTCATTGAATATCACTAATGATGCACTATTGCCTTTACTTTCCTTAATATATTTTACCATGTGATTATGTTCACAATCGAGTCGGACACGCATTCGCATGGTTATAGACAACTTGTATACAAGGTTTGAGTTTTAATTTCTTCGAACGGTACCAGGGCACCGGGACCGATTTGGCCTAGGAGAAAATAATGATGAGTGCTGTGGGAGCACAGATAATACGGGGTGGCATAGAGGCTCGCCACCGACCATGCTGACCGCAATATCTTGAAATGAAATGAAATAAAAAGAGTCCATATAGTTTAACAACACCAGTGACCATGTAGTCAGGATGCACGCTAATGAATATTTTTGTGCAGGCAGAGTAAGTATATCTGGTAACCTGTATTTGATGCAGGTATGAGGGAGTTGGCTATCGATAATAAATCACTTAAGTGTGATATACTCAATGTCTGTGTTGGTTTAACTTGCGTGCTTAACGTGCCAAATAAATGATGCTGTATGTAGCCTTTCTGTATGAGAACCTGCTTAACATGTTAAATTCAGTATGCTAGAAAGATGCCATGTTTTAAACATTGCTCAAACATGACATACTTGCTAAGTGATGCTTGAAGTGAGAATTGTCGTAACATATTTAAGATGTTAATGTTAACGATGCCTCAATGATGTCTTTGCATGATAATACCAAGAATGCTATAATGATACGTCCACATAAATATTGCTAAGAATATGTTCACATGCTTCACTATGAATATTGCCCATGAACTGTAAACTGATGCCAGGTCCCAAATAGAAAGATTATTCTATTAATTGCTGCTTAAATGGTTACATAAATGTTGGTTTAGGCAAGTGGGTTTGGATTCTGCTCGCCAGTACATAGATGATGTGCTGATCCACGTTTTGTGGGCAGGTTCTCGTGCTTGGGATGTTTTGTACACGAAGATTGGCTTGATCGGTCCCGCGGCATCGAAGATTTGTTGGACATACAGAAGTTATCTTTGTACAAGATGATGTCTTCTGTTTATAAAGGGCATAATGTATGAAACATTGTAATCAGTTGTACCAGTGAGTTGTAAGCCAAGTCCATATATTGAGTTGTTATCCAACGTATCCAACTATCAAATGTAAGCTTTATAGTATTGTCCAGTTGTCTTTCAGGTAAAGTGGGAAGTGTTGTAAGCATTATATTCCAATACGAGTCTTGTACTCTTCTTTAATTATCAATAAAGAGAATAAAGTTTTATATATCTCATTGTGACTTCAAGTTATCCTTTTATCTCCGCTACTATAAGTAAATGTTGTGTTCCCATTCGATAAGAAAGAATGTCCTTGTGAACTTCAATTTGTCTGCATCTGCCGCTGCGATGTGTTCCTATTTGGAGAAAATCAATTATATACCATCTTTTCCTTGTACATGTGCAATACCAAACTTGTACGGCATCACGCCCTAGTGAGGACGATCGATTCCAAGAGATAAATATGTGAATAAATGACTCTACGAATCGGGGCGTGACAACATGCAAGAAAGCTTGGGCACTCGTTTGAAGTTTAGCAAGGCCTATCACAGACCGACAGACAGTCAGCATACTACTCAAACACTAGAAGATATATTGAGAGTGTGTACGCTTGATTTTGGTGGATCATGGACAGACCACCTCCGTCTTATGGAGTTTTCTTAAGAATATCAATCAAGCGAGCATTCAGATGGCTCCGTTTGAAGAATTGTACGGTAGAAAGTATCGGTCTCCCGTTTGTTGGAGCGATATAGGAGAGGACATATATTGGGTCCCGAATTGGTCGTGATCACAGTAGAGAAGGTAAAGAAGATACAAGGCCACCTGCAAGCAACACAGGATAGACAGAAGTAGTGGGTAGATCAGCATCGCCGTCCTTTGGAGTTCGAGGAAGGCGACCATATTTCTTGAAGATATCACCTACTAGAGGTACGATTTGATTCGGAGGATGTGGCAAGTTGAGTCCAAGATACATCGGTCCTTTCGATGTCTTGGAGTGAGTTGGAGAAGTAGCCTATATATTGGCATTGCCAATGTCACTAGAGGGAGCACATGACGTATTTCATGTGTCACAGTTGAGAAGATACGTGGTAGATAGCAGTCATGTGCTTGATCACTCCAAAATCACATTAGGTCCAAGCTTGTCAAACCAAGAGCAACCGGCAGGGATCCTTGATCATCGAGTAAAGGTGTTGCAGAATCAGTCTATACCATTAGTTCGTATGGTATGGAAGCATCACTCGTTATGAGAGTCTACTTGGGAGCACGAGGATGACATTTCCTCATTTGTTCGAAAATCAAGGTACGATTTTCCTATGATTAAGTTCCTATCCTTTCGCATTGCATTGCATACACCAGCATTAGTTTTAGTTTCAATGACAAAATTTTTATAAGTTGGATAGGATGTAACCCACACCCTCTACTTTCGTATTGCATTGCATAAATTGGTATTTTCTTAATAATTAAACAACATAATAATTAATTATATGATTTTTGGTAATAGCAAAACTAGCAAGTAAATATTATTATATATATGTTAAGTATTTTTGTACAAGATTTTTACCAAAAATATTTGATAAGTTAGAATTTTTTTTTGATTTTTTATTAGATTTTGGTGCATATATATATATATATATATATATATATATATATATATATATATTAATGAAGGGACTTTATTGATATATAAAATATATATATATATATATATATATATATATATATATATATATATATATATTAATGAAGGGACTTTATTGATGTATCAGGCACAAAATGTCGGAGCCTATACAAGTAAGCGCGCCCAGCGCGAAAGGAAACTGGAAACAGAAACCAAAATAGACCGAGCACCAACAAAAAGTGTCAGTCGTACTAGAGTAGGTCCTGCCAAAAATATTCTGGGGCGTGGGAGCATCGTCTGCTGATGCGGAGACACTGCCGGAGGACTTCCCTGAAAAGCTATAGGGGGGTGTATTGGTGACCTTCGTACCTAAATTTGTTTTTGTTCTTCCATAGCACCCAAATGCCAGTGGCTGTGATGATCTGATGCCCATGGGAAGATCCCCAGCTGGCAAGGAGATCGTTGAAGCTCCCAGTATGGGGGGCCTGGCCACTTCGCTGTGAAAGACTAGACCACAACTGGTTAGCGATGCTGCCATGGAGAAGGATGTGATCGGTTATTTCTCACTACACCAAAATGGTTATTTTGGAACACTAGGCATATTTTTATCTGGAACGCTTTTTTTTGTACCTAGGTGCTGTAACGGAATAAGAGCGTTATAAATAAAAAAATGTGTTTCTGGTACATTTTATTTGATTTTTTAAAATTTTATTATTATATAGCTAAATTAATAGCGTTCCAAATATGTCCCAAATTAAGGATGCCCACACATGGACATCTGCTGAATAGGAAAGTGTTCCAAAACCCTCATTTTCCATCAAATAATTTCCCTCCTCTTTTCCAAAACCCTCCTTATTTTCCTTCAAATAATTTTCCTTTTTTTTTTCCAAAACACTCCTTTTATTTCCCTCAAATAATTTCCCCTCTGCCCAACGAGTTCGCAGGCCATTCCGACGAGTTTCACAAGCCATCCGACGAGAGCACAGTCCATTCCGATGGGATCGTAGGACATCCTGGTGAGTTTGCAAGGCAGGTTGACTCTCTTCCCTGTTTGTTCTTTCTCTTTCCCCTTTTTGGTTCAGTTCGTTCTCCATCTCTATGAGTTTTTGGTTATGATTTAGTTAGGTATTTTGTTAGATGAATTTCAAGGGAGATCAGTAGAGTTAGGGTTTTTATTAGGTATTTGGTTGGATCAATTACCAGAGAGATCGATAGAATTAGGACTTTAATTAAGTATTTGGTTAATGCCAATTAGTAGGTCCCAAAAACATATATTGTGTTGTCCAGTATTTGATCCTTCCTAGTAACCAACGTTAATTAGTATCTACTTTATGCTAACAATCTCATGAGTCATCTTTGAAGCCTATAAATAATTAGACACTTGTTTAATTTGTGTTATTAACAAAATCAATAAGCTGAGGGAAAAATTTTATTGAAAAGTGCCGGTAAAAGCAATGGCCAAATTAGGTTTACAAATCTATATCATCAAACGCTAAAATTTCCATTCATGCTTTAACGAGGTAACAGGTTCATGCTCTAACAGATTCATGCTTTAACGTGGTAACAGATCATCAAACACTAAAATATTATATAGGTCAAGGTAACAGAGTCATGCTTTAACAAATTTCTAGCTAGATCATCAAACACTAAAATTTCCATTCATGTTGCTCGTCTTTTCCATCATGGTGCTTTCTTTGCAACTGTTATAAAACTTCTTAACTTCTTATACTCGGTATCTTTTTCTTCATTCATGTTGCACTTGCCTTTTCCATCCCGGTGCTTGCTTTGCAACTGTTACAGAAATATGGACACTGCCAAGATTAAACATTCTACCGGACTTACCTAGATTAATCAATTACTATCAGTAAGAAAGATTTCATAATATAGATCATCTTTGATGATTGGATGCGTAACAAAATAGAGATGCTACAAAAAGCATTCCAACTGACTACCAGTATTGTTTGAACGACAACCCAAACTTAAGGAATTTGTTGTTGTTCGATGTTTGATAAATCATATTTGTTCTAATGTACTCCATTTTGTATGACCATTACCTGGACAACTTTTTTCATGGAAATTGTTAGAGATAACTTTGTTGTCCTTTTTTAAGCATATCTACAAGACTTAGACCCCCTGATAGTTTTATTTTTTGTATGTATATCTAAATTACTTACATAACTTGGTTGTCTTTTTTTATATGCATACGTAAATTACTTTGATAGTCTGGTTGTTCTATATGCATAATTTAGGATTATCACATTGATTTTTTATTATTTTAATGCTTGATAGTAGTCATTATACGGAGTTATCCTTGTATGAATAAATAGACTTTCTTTCATTGGAAGATGTCTTTGAGTGTTGTCGTCACATCTAACCAACGGGGGGAAGAACTGATGTCAATGGAAGTCAACCAAAAACCAACATCTAAGAAGAGCATCAAATTTAATCATCTTGGAGAA
This sequence comes from Iris pallida, assembly GCA_029216955.1. Classification (NCBI taxonomy): domain Eukaryota; kingdom Viridiplantae; phylum Streptophyta; class Magnoliopsida; order Asparagales; family Iridaceae; genus Iris; species Iris pallida. The sequence continues at coordinate 46,711 of JANAVB010005014.1, forward strand.
GAAGTTGGACCCAACACAACTTACTTGAAGAGTCAAGTTGGTAAATACGTGAAGACATATGTACCTATCAGGTACATAAGCTATAGGTACATAAGCTGGCTAAGTGTATCTAAGATCTATAAGATGTTGTTTGGAATAAGACATTGGTAAGATTAAAATGCATTTGTTTACTTTTCTATCACTTCGTATTCTATCATTAGTTATCTTATTCCTTGTATATGGAGTCCTTTTCGTTGTCATTTTTTGATGGTATATAAATTGCTGACAACAAGCCTCCGAAAAAAGGTAGCACACAGCTTAAAAAAGAGAAACTAGTACACTGGAGTCAGAATGAACACACGAACCCAAAGAAGATATTTTCATCATGAGCTTGGTTTGAGTTGTTAAATTTGATAATTGCAAGGTGTTATTTTTTCTTTTAAGTGCCTCATGTATATCCATGTAAAATGAAAAGTCAACTTATTGTGCCATCTTGTCTTACATCCTACACAGATTATGAATTCCCTTTAGAGAGGAAAATCCTTCTAGCTTCTTCAGTGAAAGCATGTATTCTAACATCTGAGATTATCAGTTTCTGCAGTTCCAGGTTAAGTATATGTAGTATTAGGATTCATGTTAAAGCATGTATGTGCCATCTTGCCTTACATCCTACACAGATTCTGCAGTATTAGTTTCTGCATTTCCAGGTCCAGTATATGCATTATCCTGCATTCCCTCTAGAGAGGAAAATCCATGTTCAGTATATACAATATCAGTTTCTGCATTTCCAGGTTCAATATATGTAGTATAGTTCATTTCCTTTAGAGAGGAAAATCCTTCTAGCTCTTACACAGTTTATACATTTCCGGTTTTAGTATATGTAGTATCAGTATTCGTGTTAAATATATGCATATTTACTAACGAACAAATATATACCTATGTTCAGTGGTCTTGTGTCAAAATATTAGAAAGAAAGCTTATCGGTTGTGCCCGTGTCAGAGTATGACACCCTTTTCATTGCCCACTAATAATATAGTTTATTTTGGTGGAGATAATTGTGTCTTTTACTCTTGCATTTGTTATAAATTCATTCCTTGAATTTATATGTTCATGTAATACCTTCAGTTTCAAATCCATGATGTAGTTCTTTGCTTTTGTTCATATAATACCTTTATTAAAATATAGTACTTTTACTATAGGTGGAATTTAAACTTCCAAGTTATCTCAGAAAAGATGTTGAAAGAACAATGCCAGATGTATTCAGGAAACTAAAGCATACTGATGTGAATCGACCAGATCGATTCACAAATAATTTATAGAAAAATAGAAATAGAAGGAAAAGAACGATCTTTATTAGAGAAAAGAACAAACTGACAACTTTGACGGTCGGACAAAGTCTAAATTCCTCTGAATGACGCTTGAGAGTTTTTTTAATACAAGCATAAGCCATAAAAGACGGCTAGACCTAATATATATAGAAAAAGCAAAAAGGAGGGTTATTTGTGGTGAAAGACCAAAATTATCCTCCATGACTAAAATAGAAATAAAATAAATAAAATGCCTAAACGGCTCCTCCGTGTCTCCTGCGACGTGCGTACGTGATGACGCCTCCACCACCCGAGGAAGGTGCGGCACCAGGTGCGCTCGCATCAATACCCCCCCTAAAAGAGCCACCTTGTCCCCAATGTAGAAATCTGAAAATTGTGTCCAGAATCTCGCATAGTCCTCCCAAGTCACGTCGCAGTCTGGTAGTCCCATCCAGTGAATCAGAACCTCCCTCGTCTGTCCTGGTCCCTGCCGAACTGCCCGTACCTCCAAAGGCTCCAACTGCACCTCCATATCCTCCGTGAGTGTAGGAGGAAGAGTAGGCGACACCGCATGATCCCCGACCGCCTTCCTCAGCTGAGATACGCGAAAAATGGGGTGAATCGCCGAAGTGATTGTAGCCTCCAACTATATGCCATCTGTCCAATCCTGGCCTCCACCTGATATGGACCAAACTAACGAGCCGCCAGCTTCTCGTTCTGCCTCCTAGCCATCGACCTCTGCCTGTAGGGACGTAGCTTGAGATAAACCATATCTCCCACCTGGAAGCTTACGTCCCGTCTATGCCTGTCCGGCTGAGCCTGCATCACCTGCTGTGCTCGCAACAAATGCTTTCTCAACTTCTCTAATATCCCATCCCTCGCCTCTATGTACTCCTCCACCTGCCCCACTGGTGTCTGAGTGTCTCCAAATCGGACTAAAGGAGGAGGGTCTCGTCCGTACAATACCCTGAAAGGGGTCGTTCCCGCCCTCGAGTGGTACAAAGTATTGTACCAGTACTCTGCCCATGCCAATCATCTGTGGTACCCCGCCCTGAGGTCGATCTTCGAAAAGACCGCCGCCTCATGCAGCTCGTCGATCACCATAATAGAAAACTTGTCGGCGACCGTCTCCTTGTTCAGTACCCGATAATCGACGCAGAATCTCCAACTCCCATCCTTCTTCTTCACCAAAAGTACCGGTGACGAAAAAGGACTCATACTTGGCTGGATCACCCCAGCCTGCAGCATCTTCCGTACCATCCGCTCTATCTTGTCCTTCTGCAGATGCGGATACCTGTAGGGACGCACGCTCATCGGTGCCCCCTCTCCACGTAGTACTATCGCGTGCTCGTGCCCTCTGATCGGAGGTAGCCCTTGCAGGCTCTGGAATACCTCAGAGTACTGCTCCAACACCGCCTTCACCTCCACAGGAATCTCCTCCTGTGTTTCACCCTCAACCAAAAACCCCTGGAACTCTACTAGGTACCCCTCTCCTCCCATCCACAATGCTCGCGTAATGGCCTTGAGGGCCACTACCGAAAAACAGAGAGTCGGGTCCTCCATCAGCACCACCGTCTCGCCTCCCTCCAGGAACTCCATCCGTAGAAGATTCCAGTTCACCTTCATCTCCCCGAGCTTCTTCAGCCACTGGACCCCCAATATGATGTCGACGTTGCCCAGCTCCAATGGTAAGAAGTCCTCCGCCAGCTGATATCCCTGTAGGGAGAGAGACACCCCCTTGCATAGGCCTTTGCTCTCCTCCATCTTCCCGGTGCCCAGCAACACCGTAAACTTCTCCGTCGTACTCAACTCTAGGCTAAGCCGCTCGACCAGTCTCTGAGAGATGAAGTTGTGGGTTGCCCCACTGTCGATCAGCACCGTCACCGTTTGCTCTTCCAACATTCCCGCCAACTTCATGGTGTGGTTCGGAGTGAACCCTACCACGGAGTTGAGGGTCACCTCCGCAATATCCATGTGCACATAATCCTGCTCCTTTCCAGTATTTGCTGCTATAATGGCCTCTTCCTCCGTCAGATTCTGCTCCTCGTCGGGCAAGATCACGATCTGCAGCAACTTGCTCGTACATCGATGACCGGGAGTAAACCTCTCATCGCATCTGAAGCACAAGCCAGTTGCTCTTCTCGCCTTCATGTCAGCATTCGACAGGCGCCTCCCCGGTACTATGGAGCCCCCTGTCCCGCCTGCGGGTCTAGGTGGTACTGGTGCCTGATCCCCCGTTGCTGGTCGTGGAAGTACTGGGCCCGTCTGACTGCGCTACACCGATGCTCCCCAAGCACCCTTAAGACGTCTCTTCTTTGTAAATTTCTCATCTGCCTTATGAGCCAGGCGGAGCAGATCCTCTAAGCACTGCGAACTCTGCAACCGGAACTCCGCTCGTATGGAGGGCTTCAAGCCCTTCATAAACATCTCGATCTACAGCTCATCCGACACCCCTCTGACACGTCCGGATAACAGTTCGAACCTCGCTACGAAATCCTGAACCGTTCCCTCATGTCGCAGAGAAGACCACTGCTTATAGAAGTCTCCTCCGGCCGTCTCCTGGAATCGGTCCAAAAGGTATGCAGTCAACTCCTCCCAGCTGCGGAATAGGGTCCTCGCCGACCTCCACCGGTACCACGCCAGGGCCTGGCCCTCGAAGTAGATCCCGATACATCTGAGTACCTCTGCCTCAGTCAACTCCATGACCTCGAAGTAGCGCTCTGCCCGAAAGATCTACTCGTCCGGAGTCGCACCCTCAAACGTAGGTAGCTTCAGCTTCTTAAGTTGGCAGTCAGCGCTAAGGTCTCCCTGCTGTATGTCATCTCTGGCTCGACCTCCTCTCCACCGGCCTGTGTCTCGTCGGTGGGTTTCGTACGAAACTCCGTCACCTCCTCCATACCGCTCCTGGAAGTGAGCGGGAGCTGCCATTCCTCCATAGAAATTGTTGCCTCCGAAAGCGCCTCCCACGGTACCTGCCCCTCTTGGGGCCCTGTTCCCCCTGTCCGTCCCCCGTGGAGGGTTGGCTGCCATAGGGCACCCCCTGGAGGGAGTGCTGTGCCGCTGGGCTCCCCCCCACTCGTCGGCGGCTGGTCCTAGGACACCCCCCGCAGGAGGCGGGGGCCCGCCGTGGCTCGGGTAATCGGCGACGATCGGCCAGCGGCCCTGGCGGTCGGAAGCGACCGGCCAGCGGTCCTGGCATTCGGCCGTGACCGGCCAGCAGCCCTGGCGGTCGGCGGCGATTGGCCATCGACCCTGGCTCGCGTCCGCGGCCGGCCAGCGGCCTCCTCCCGCCGGCGCCGACCCGCTTGGGCTTCGGAGGGCATCGGCCGTGACCGGCCAGCGGCCCTGGCTCGTGTTCGCGGCCGAACAGCGGCCTCCTCTTGCCAGCGCCGGCCCGCTTGGATCCTGGTGATCGACGGCGGTCATGATGCTGGGATCCTCGGTTTCGTCGAGGTTTGTCGGAGCAAACCCTAGGCGGCTGTCTAGGGTTTGGGCTGCTGCCGCCTCCGGTTGGCTCGTCGATTCGGCGTCGGTCATCTTCTTGGAGATGTCTTGTAATATTGTCATCATTTCTGGAAACGTTGTCACCTCCTTCCGCATGCTTCGCACCTCGGTTTGAAGTTCCTCCTGCGTGGACGCTTGATCTTTGATTGCCGCCTTCAAACCCTCGATCTCTAGATTAAGATCCTTACGAAGACCTTGGATCTTCTCCTCGATCGTGTTCCTCGTCCCGTACGCCATGGATTCGTAGAGAGCTCTGATACCAATTGATATGAATCGACCAGATCGATTCACAAATAATTTATAAAAAAATAGAAATAGAAGGAAAAGAACGATCTTTATTAGAGAAAAGAACAAACTTCCAACTTTAATGGACGGACAAAGTCTAAATCCCACTGAATGACGCTTGAGAGTTTCTTCTCAATACAAGCATAAGCCATAAAAGACGGCTAGACCTAATATATATAGAAAAAGCAAAGAGGAGGGTTATTTGTGGTGAAAGACCAAAATAACCCTCCATGACTAAAATAGAAATAAAATAAATAAAATGCCTAAACGGCTCCTCCGCGTCTCCTACGACATGCGTACGTGATGACGCCTCCACCACCCGAGGAAGGTGCGGTGCCAGGTGCGCTCGCATCACATACCCTAAGAAATTCATTTGGATAAGCAACCAATTTGGAGGAAAAAATAACAATCATGACCACACATACACTGAAACTTCATTCACTACTGCAGTTATCCAACCATGAATGCTTGAAAATATGATAAAATAAAGACACAGTGACAACCCATTCACAAATACCGATACACAAGAGTGCAAATAGACATTGATACATTAGTTTTTCCCACACTGGACATTCTGCACATATTGATACTGGTGTTTAGTTTGCTGAATATAAAGAACTGATACTGCCTATACTCTGTATCTCTGATACAAATTTTATATTGCACTAACTGCACTCTGTATATACTGATATCATATATGTGTACCAATATTACACACATAACATAGATTGCAGGTACAACCGCCTGTAGGGTGTTCCATCCTCCAAATGGGTTTGTATGGACCTTGGCACTTTCCCTAACTTGTTGAACAGATTCTGGGGATCATGGAGTAGCCCAAAATGGGCATATGGGTTTCCTATCTGTGAAAGCTTAATGCCGAAAAACCCAAAGGTTGACAACGACTGGTCGGGTCAGTTACTGTAGAAATGGAAGGTAGAATGAGAGAGGGAAACAGAGGAGGACTTGTTCATGAAATTGGCTAGCAGGACAATGTGGGTTTGTGTGTAGTTACTAGCCATGGACTGGAGGACTTGGATGGCTTCTATGTGGTGGAGATAGTAGATTATTCTTTTGAGAACCTAGAAGGTATTCCTTCTAGGAATAAAACTGCATCTCTGGAGTTTCTCGGTCCAATCACATCACGAATGTTGGCATCTACTTTACCAAGAACTTTGTCGTCATTAGTTTCTGTTGATGCTTAGTCGACCCCATTGCTTCCTCTAGAAGATCAACTTTTACTTGCAGAAGTTCAGGGAAGTCCACTTCAAACATACTGCATTCCTTCAAACAAGCAAGGCGATAAGCACTAGCATCTACATATGTAGTTTAATTGCATTTCTCCAAGTTATTGGAATTTTTTTCTTTATGAAATCGTTAACTATTAAATATTTGCTTAGAGAACAAATCTTATATTCACTAATATTTTACTCCATATGCAGGAAAAAATTTAAAATTTCTAGTTTGAACTTGGTAGTATTGCTAGCTTTTTGTGATTTCTATTGTCTATATGCTAGAAAATAGGGAAAGGAGATTCTTTTACATGTTTCCATTTTCATATGCAATTTCCTTCCATAATCGATCATGCAGATTTGCCCAACCCTGTCCCCCTTGTTTATGGATGTAATAACTACTCCTCCAAAATTTAAATGCTTTCATTTTATAATTAATTTCATGACAGTCTCTAATAACTTTTTTTTTATAGAAGTCTGTAATAACTTTGATTGGTGATTAGGAGTTGCTAATATCGTGACCTTCCATAATTATTATTGTCTAGTTCAATTCATGCAGTTTCTTTTTGTTGAAGTTACTACAGATCACTGACTTGCATCGAGTACCACCTGAGCTCCCCCGTCTATGAGCATGAATGTTTTAAGCACACACACTGACACAGGTGCACATACACACACAACTTTTTTTCCCATCTTCCTATAACATTCATGCTCATTGATATAGCTTCCTTGATGCTCAAATCAATCCTATACATGACCATCTGATACATAATTTTTTTTCTATAGTTCAAAACTACCAACTATTGTAATAGAATGTTAGATGCAGTTACTGAATCAGCGTTGTGCGATCAACTTTGCGGTTGGTGTGGTTTTGGTTTCACATTGAAGCGACGTATCATGCATTGTCCAATAAACTTCTGAGGTGACTGAGGGATTATTAAACTATTACATCTTAGTTTTATATTCTTTTTTTTCTTGGGATGTGTAATAGCTGTGATTTGAGATTTACTGAAAGATATATGTTTCCAGGCGTTCGACCCAACTGAACATTTCTATTCCCTCCAGGTATTTATTCCACGAAATTCTAAATTTCAACCTAGGGTTTCCTTTTGTTTTCTTCTTCTAAGGTCTCGATTGAGTCCTCCATTATGGTTTATTTATGAAATGGAGGAGCTGACAAAAGCTTGTATTGAGAAAGTAACAAAGCTGGTCCAGAGTATTGCTAATTCTCTCTTCAGCTTGTTGTCCTCCACCGACCAGGATAGTCCCCTCGTCAAATTGCCCCGTTCCACCACTAGGCTTCCCAGGGAGAAGCACATAAGTTGTTTGTGTTATTGTCATTGTGAAGTTTTGTAAAAAAAATTTTGATAATAGAATGTTTTTTGTCCACTACATGTTTGTGCTTCCTTGTAAAAATTAAGTTTAAAGAAATGGAGATAGTGACATTGCTTCACGATCAAACTTAACTTTTTTGCATGGTTTACTTTTTGCTACTTGTTTAAATACTCAATTTTTTCACCTGCTTAGAACATGACACCTATTGAGAGGTCTAGAATAGTTAAATTTTTTGTCACTTGTCTTCAATCGATCGATCGAGGGGTTGTCTGGTTGATTAAAGGGCCTCATTTGAGAAACTTAGGGATAGGAACAAGTGTTGATTAAGATAATAGATTGGTCGTGCATGAGTAGTATAAGTCAGGGAAATTCTTCAATGGCATGACAAGAAAATGTATTCCCAGTGAGTGAGGGCTAGAGCCCGAGACGTCCCTGTTTCTCCTTTTTTTTCTTTGCAGGATATATTCTTCCCGAGAAGTTGAGCTACAGAGGAGAAGTTGAGTCCATTAGGAATGCTCCAACTTTAAGGATTTCATAAACCAAAATTGTGTTGATCCGTATTAGTAAGTCTTAGCAGTCATCACTTCTCTCCATACCAGCTAGATCATATCAAGTATATTGGTAGATAGGAGTAGCTGACTTTCTTAAAATTTCAACTCCAAGAGCTTAAATGTACCAGCAAATACTGTACTACAGATTTTGTAGGCAAGAGGGACATTTCAATAAGCTAACATAACTATAGGAAGAAAGTAAATCCTTGTTCAGATACGGTGCCGTTGGCTTGGCCGATTTGAAGTTATCCTTCCTAGGTATACAATCTTGTATTAGTTAAATATAAGCTGACAACTTTTCCAATGTAACTATATATAATATCATCGAAGTTAATTGGGTTACTAAAAAGACAAATAAATATAATAGCTTTTCTTCGAAAAGATGTAATCCACTCCCTTCCCATTGCTGCTTAGTAAAGCAGACCCATGTATAGGAAGAATGAAAGAAATGGATGGAAGTACTTGAATCTAGCACTTCAAAATTATCAACATAGGAAATGCTTGAGTCAGAGATACTAGAGTTAAGTAGCCAGATTCAATTGATGAAAGGATAGCATGATCATAGTAATCCTTGTGAAGAAAGAAATTCCAATACTTACTAAAACTCGACTATACCTTTTGCACCTCAAATCCTTACTTATCTTCAGGGGCGGATCCACCTTAGGCCCATCAAAACCCCACCCCACCCTTCCTCCACCCTTGTTATCATGCATGATTACCAAAATATTGTGACAGGGTACAATAGCAACGACCATGGAGTGTACACAAATTAAAAATATAGATATTGAACGCAAACAACCACAGTTCATTGTAACAAGGTATAATAGCAGTGACTATGGACACAATTTTTCCTTACCTCTTTTATCCTAATCATAACTCATGTCAGGTCTGCATATAATATTCTATGATATTGAAACATCGACTTCTGCCAATAGCCTCTACCATGGTACAACTATTTAATACCCAAGAACTCATTAATAATTTAAAATTAAAATAAGGACTTAACCAAACCTTAATTACACTACCTATCAACCTCAAATGGTTTTACTTAACTAAATATGTCATGTACAGTAAGTCTCCTAGCAGTTCAGCCTTAAAATGCTTTCAAAATTGTTGCCATACATCAGTTGTTGATGCAACAACATCACAAATATAGTTAACTAACCATTAAAAAAAATACTCAAATAGAACGAACAAAAGGCATCATTTCTCAGTTTATAGGAGCTGTTACAAGAACATGAAGCAAAGCATGGTGAGTACTACTAAAGATTTATACCCCCCAAGATATGTTACAAACCCTCCTTCTACTATAAAAAGTGAGAATGGTTCCTATGTAGACCATCAAATCCTGAAGTTATGTGCTAACGAATGCCCAGAATTGATCCATTTCCTAAAAATTATAAATAGAAATCTGATTTATTATAAGCAGCTGGTTGTAATCGTAGAAGATGCTTTATACAATGTCTAGTAGCAACATACATCTATCATTTCTAGATCTAAAAAAAGGAATGTAGTTTCTGAAAGGCTATGTAACTTGTGATTTATTACTTACGTAGGAATATAAAACCAAGCAATCTGTAAAAAAACATGGGACAGATGTTGTGGCAAGTTTTTTTTCCTAAATTTAATTTCTTTTCTTGGGGTATTCTATTTTTTTTTTAATTTCTTGCATTTACAAGCTTTGTTTTGTATAACCTTCTTGGCTATAGTGCTCCGGGTGCATACAAGTTCGGGTTTTATGAGTTCTCAAAGAAATACTATTCTGACATGCTGGACTTGAGTATGCTGCCAAATACAAGACCCTCATATATCTTGCGGGGTCTGCTTCTGCTGAAGTCATTGCTGAAGTTGCTCTCTGCCCCATTTAGGCTATAAAAGTATGGTCCAAACATAGCCCGGGTTTGTTAATTTATGAAGAATGGGGGAGAAGAATGAGTAAAGGGGCAATAAAAATGATTTGAGTGAGTGTTGAAGGTGAATGAGATGTTATTTGTAATAGGTTTAGAGTAAGGGAGGAGTAGAAAGAGAAGAAAAATGGAGGAATGAGTGCCAAGGTTGAGAAATATGAGGAGAAATAAACTTTTTACGTCTACTGACCCTGGAGTCTGGTTACTTTTTAATTAATAGAGACGAAGGGGTACTCATAACTCAATTTCTTAGTGATTTGAGCGACTTCTAAACAAATAATAATCTTGGTGACTTATTTAAAAATATAGATTTAGGGATTTGTATGCAAAAAACACTTTAATATTTGTCATCCTAGGAATTTTTACAGGCTGAATGTTATATTACCCACTTTTGTTATATTTTAGTCTTGTACCCTTCTCATCACCTTTAGATTTCCATCTGTTTTTTAGTCTTTCCCCTATTGTATCTTTTACTTTGTTGCCCAGTTGATGCCTTAAAAAGATTCTCAATTTTACCAGTTCATGTTGTTTTGGTTGTCATTTATGTTATATTTAATTTTTTTTTATGTTTCAGTTATTTAATTGTTGTTGGAAATAGTTAAGCCAAGCCTGGAATCATTATATTTCTTGAAGTGCTTATTTCATCTGGAAATTGACTAGTTTGTGGAAAATAATTACACACGAGTTATGGAATTGTCTAAAGATTTGGTTTGCTCATTTAAATGGCAGATATTAAATTAGCGCTACTGTCACTTCAACTTATAATATTTATATATTTATTGTATTTTACTGTCTGTAGTTGATTTCATAACATTTAGATTTATTCAACTACATCCATCACTTTGTAGTCTGAGTTGTACAGGTACAGTGGAATAACCTTTGAGATGCAAAATGATGTAACAACTGTTGGGTTTTGGTCTTTTTCAAAGTGAATTTTAGTCCCACATCGGTTAGACCAAAGGACTTGTATCTCTATATATTAGCTTTGCTAGTTTAGAGATGCACATGTGGTGTGAAGGTGCACATGGGTGTGCCATGTGGGGTTATTTTTCTAATGAAAAAAAGGGTAAATCAATAATTGAAAGCATTCATGCTTTTTGCTCTTGGGAAATTTATTTCCATGGGAGCTAAGCCCCGTAGGGGCTTAGCGACTCGTACTCGAACACGGGCTCATGGGCTCATGAGGCGTAATGTGGCATTTTGTTGGCGCACTTTGCACTTAGCACGTCAGCATCGTCGCTAGGTGCGCTGGATGCGCACGTTGTGCGAGTGGCGCAAGGTGGCACATGTTGTGCAGTGGCGCAGGTTGGCGCAAGTGGCTCAGTACGTGGAGTGCAAGGTGCACGGGGTGTGCGCAGTTGGCGCAACTTGCAGCAGAACGTGCATTTGCACGTTCTGGGCGGTTGCTATATGTTCGGGGTGGTTTTTACCATGTCCCTAACTTTGTGGCAACTGAGCAGTTGCTGCAGGGCCTATATAAGGCATCCTCTCTCTCACAAGGCTATATATATACAAATAATAGAAGCCACCACAAAAGTTTACGAAGTGTTTTTTAACACAAGTAAACAGAGAATTCAGAAGTGTTCTTTAACACAGTTATGATCGGAATTTGCTTGCGAATTCCAGCAGCATTCGAGAGAGAGAGGAAAGGCGCTGCACCAGTATTGCTTTTGCACGGGAGTTCGTGTCCATCTGAGGACTCAGAAGAGCAGGAGTGTTCCAAGTTCTCCAACGAACTTGCTGGTTCCTGGAAGCTGTTCGTATAGGGCGAATAAAGCTTTGAGCAACGGTGATTATTCACCCCAGCAGGAGTTTTTCCATCTTTCGTCAGTCACCTTCTTCATTGTTGCCAGTAATTCTGATTGTATTTTTTTTAGAAGTACTACGACCGATTGCTGTTGATTACGAAATTTTTTTAGATTTTCGTAGTTCAGGATCACCTTCCTTGAAGTGTTGATTTGAAACATTGTCTTTACAATCGTTTCATATTCTCAAGTTTTCCATCGAAAATTGTGCCCCGACAATAACAATCTCAAAGCTTTATCGCTACGATGGAAGACTTTAATGCTTCACTCCTCAACACTGACTTCTGTAAGTTAGAAAAGTTTGATGGAGAGCATTATCAAGTCTGGAAGAGGAAGGTTTATCTCACTCTTCAACTCAGAGATGTTGATCACGTGCTTCTTGAAGAGGAACATACTATTCCAGATACTGGGTCTGCTGCCGCAATCACAGCAGCTACTAAACTTTAGGCCAAGTGGAGAAGAGAGAATATCATTTGTAGGCTGCTTATTCTGAATGCTATGGAGGATTCTCTAGCAGAATCTTACAGTAAGAAACCTATTACCAGAGACATATGGGAGTCTCTGGAGAAACTGTACAAAGAAGACAAGAATAGGAACGAGATATTTGTGGTTGAAAAATATCCCAAATGGCTCTTTGAGGACGAGAAGTCCATGCTGCCGCAGGTAAAGGAATTCTTGAAGCTTCGACAGATGTTGGAAGACGATGCGATGGCCCTCCCCGACAAGTTTGTTGTTAGAGGGATTGGCTCAAAGCTCCCCGCTAGGTGGAGTACGTTTTATGCAAACATGTATAGGAAGAAGCTTGAGATCAGCCTTGAAGATCTCTTGCAGGAAATCTATGTTGAGGACCAAATACGGGCTAAACTGAAGGTGGACACACTGTCCAAGCAATTGGCTAACGCCAATCTAGTTCATACCAAGGAACCAAGAGAAAAGCAGGCGGCTTCCCACAGCAAGAAGAAGGACCCTAATAATTTGAACATGAAGGGGACTTCCTTCAAGCGAAAGAAGGCAAAGTCTTAGATGCCTTGTTTCAAGTATGGCAAGAAGGGCCACTTCAAAAGTGAATGCAAAGCAAAGACCAAGCAATCAGAACAAGGAGAGCCTAGTAAGGTATCTATGATCACTAACGTTATTGCTATGATTGTGCAGGTTGATGCTGTAAGGACTGACTCTGACTGGTGGGTAGACACTGGAGCCTCCTGTCATGTCTGCTCCAGTAAGAAGTGGTTCACCACCTACACACCTACTTCTGAAGTGGTTATGATGGCGAACCAGGCACAAGCTGAAGTGCTCGGGATCGGGACGGTGGTGTTGAAGCTGACTTCTGGGAAGTCTCTAACGCTTCAAGGCGTGAAGCACGTACCTGCTATCGCCAAGAACCTGATCTCAGGAGGCCTACTATGCAACGCAGGACTTAGGATGGACATCAATACTGGCCAGATGGTGATGTCTATCAAGGGAACATATTTCGGAAAAGCTTTTTATACCGAAGGAATGTTCAAAATTCAGCTTGTAAATCAGTCTAATATAATTAATGTGATTAATGAAATCACTCCTTCTGCTTATACTCTTAACTTGTGGCATAATAGGCTAGGACATGTTCATTGTAAACGAATAAACAGAATGTCTAGTCTACGACTTATCTCCAAGTGTGGGGGTAAGATAGAGAAATGTGAAGTTTGTGCTCAAACAAAGATCACAAGGAAACCCTTTCCTCGGGTTAATCGAAGTACATATCTTCTGGAGTTGGTACACTCCGATATCTGTGATTTTAACCAGTTCTCTACAAAGGTCAGGATGAAGTATTTCATAACCTTCATCGATGACTTCTCAATTTATGCGTTCGTCTACTTGCTGAAGGCTAAAGACGAAGCATTTGAGAAGTTCAAGGAGTTCAGAGTCGAAGCTGAGCGGCAGACTGGACAACAACTCAAAAGAATAAGAAGTGATCGAGGTGGGGAGTACAGGTCTCATAAATTTGCATCATTCTGCAAAGAATATAGAATTGTCAATGAGACTACGGCTCCGTACTCTCCTCAATCAAATGGAGTAGCAGAGAGGAAGAACAGAACGTTAACAGAAATGATTAACTCAATGTTGTTGACTACTGGTCTTCCTAAGTGCTACTGGAGAGAAGCTACATTGACGGACACTTTTATTCTAAATAGAGTGCCTCATGCAATATCAGACATTACTCCTCATGAACTCTGGTTCAAGGTCAGACCTAACTTGAATGTCATTCGAGTGTGGGGGTGTCTGGCATATGTCAAGCTTCCAGATCTGAAGATTCAGAAGCTTGGGACAAGGACTACTAAGACGATCTTCTTGGGGTATGCCGAGAAGAGTGATGCTCGAAGATTTTTTGATATTGAGTCAAATCATATCATTGAATCTCGCGATGCAGAATATTTTGAAGACAAATTTGCAAGGCACAAAAATATTGTTCTTGCGGATGTACCGGAGAACAATGAGGGTACACAAGAAACTGAAGTCTTCAATGAAGATGTGGTCCAAGATGAGGTGATGAAGACCAGAGATGCGATTTTCTGGAAGGAGGCGATTGACAATGAAATTGATTCTATCACCTCAAATAACACTTGGGTGTTGGTTGATCTTCCTGAAGGAGCGAAACCCATCGGATGCAAATGGATCTTCAAGAAGAAGATGAAAGCAGACAGAACTATTGACAACTTCAAGGCTAGGTTGGTAGTCAAGGGGTTTTCTCAGAAGCAGGGGATTGACTACTTTGACACGTATGCTCCAGTAGCCCGGATGACCACCATCAGAGTGTTGATTGCTCTTGCATCAATACATAAGAGGGTGATACATCAGATGGATATGAAAACGGCTTTCCTAAATGATGAGCTGACCGAAAAGATATACATACAACAGCCAGAGGGATTTGTCGTCATGGGTCTTGAAGACAAAGTCTGCAAGTTGGTGAAATCTTTGTAAGGTCAAATGGCTACATGGTCAGCGAGACGGACAAGTGTGTTTACACGAAGTTCGCTGATGGAAGAGGTATGATAGTTTGTCTGTACGTGGACGACATGCTTATCCTAGGTACGGATATGAGCTGTGTCACGGAGACAAAGAAATTCATCTCGAGCAAGTTCAGTATGAAGGACTTGGGGGAAGCTGATGTGATCTTAGGGATCAAAATCATCCGGACAGACACTGGACTAGCGCTGTCACAGTCTCATTATATTGAGAAAATGATCACTTGTTATGGGTATCAGGATCTTCCAGGGATCGATACGCCGTACAGGTGTGATCTGAAGCTGAAACCTAATTCAGGGAAAAGCGTCAGGCAGCTGGAGTATGTAAGCGTAATCGGAAGTTTGATGTATGCTACTACTGCCACAAGGCCTGACATAGCTTTTGCCGTAGGAATGCTGAGTCATTTCACGAGTAACCCAGGCGTTGAACACTGTAAAGCTGTGAAACGGGTTATGAGATATCTCAAGAAGACTCAGACATATGCACTTACTACAACGTAGATTCGCCGATAGTGGGAGGCTTCAGTGATGCCAGCTGGTGCTCAGAGATGGAGAGCGAGAGGTCCACAGGTGGATTTATTTTTACAATGGGTGGAGCTGCTATATCGTGGAAGTCGAAGAAGGAGACTATGCTCTCGCGGTCATCCATGGAATCTAAGTTCTTTGTACTTGATACCGCAGCCGAGGAAGCAGAATGGCTTCGGGAGCTCATGTATGATCTACTAGTGGTTGGGGCACAAATACCGGCGATACCGATATACTACGACAACCAGGCGACTGCGGTGGTGTCATCAAATGACCTCTTCAACAAGAAGAAGAGGACTGTACGGTTGAAGCACAGGGCAGTACACGATCTTATCAAGAGATGTATTATTGCAGTGATTGATGTTCAGAGTCAGGTGAACCTGGCGGATCCGTTCACCAAGGGCCTCAAGCGCCAGCTGGTCGATGACTCAGTATGTAAAATGGGCTTGAAGGCATTCTGATATTAGTTATTGTATTCCTACCATAAACTTTTATGCTATTAGTTCAAAGATTTATCTACTAGGCATCTAGCTTTTGGTTCAAGGGAGGACCATTAACTGGAAGAATATCAGGAACGGTTGGTACATGTTCTATTGGGCATGGAGAGGTTACGGACCTATAACCACTGTTGTCTACTGTTGTTTTTCTGCGAAAAAGGGTTCATGTGGGAAGGTTGGCTTAATTGCCTTAATGAGTTCTCAGGCAGAGTGAATGCCTGGTATGCTTTACAGGAAGTACGGTAGAGCAGCACTACAAGGAGTAAAACTCCGTGCTACAGTGGGGTGACTCCACAATGAGGTTCATATATGTGGGGTGCTACCCAGGAATAGGATAAAGCCTCGGCTTTGTAGGCCAAGTCACAGTGGCGTAGCACCGCAAATAGGCAGTTAGCCTAATGCTGTATGTTAAAAATAAAGAGGGGTGTAGTCAGCACTACAAAGAGGAGGAGTTCCTCATGTTACAGTGGCACGACACCACGATGAGGTACCCGGTTAGGGATAAAGCCTCGGCCTTGCAAGCTATGTCGTTGCGGCGTAACACCGCAAAGGAGCCTAAGGCTTCATGCTGGGTAGTTTGGCACTACAAAGAGGCGGTTACCTTATGCTACAATAGTATAACACTACGATAAGGTTCCCGGTACGGGGTAAGGCCTCGGCTTTAAGCCATGTCATAGTGGCGTAGCACCGTAAGGGAAGCGCAAAGCGCTTCCTGCCATGTCTCTTTATAATGAACTCACCTATAGTGTATGGACAAAGATATCAGGCCGTCTCTTGAGGATAAACTTGTAGACGCCCAAAAGTATACACTGAAACCAGGCTGGCATAGGGCCTTTAATGTGTAGCCAGAAGCACACGTAACTACATTATGTGAGTGGGAAGAATTTCAGCTATGATGCAGAATTCAAGGCTTAGTCCATTCTTGTATTATAGTCTGTTGTTTGAACCATGCGGGAAGATTCAAGTCGTCAGCGACATCTCTCCTAATGCATGATGGACAGTTACTGTGGGAAACACTTATACTCATATATAGAGATATGTGGGGGATTGTTGGGTTTTGGTCTTTTTCAAAGTGAATTTTAGTCCCACATCGGCTAGACTAAAGGACTTGTATCTCTAAATATTAGCTTTGCTAGTTTAGAGATGCACATGTGGTTTGGAGGTGCACATGGGTGTGCCATGTTGGGTTATTTTTCTATTGGGAAAAACGCTAAATCAACAATTGAAAGCATTCATGCTTTTTGCTCTTGGGAAATTTATTTCCATGGGAGCTAAGCCCCGTAGGGTGTAAAACCCCTAAATTTCTACTATATTTTTTTATTAAATTTAGTACCGATTTAAAATTTTGTATTGTACGTCGCATAGTCGTATTGTACGTCGCGCACGAAATTTTATTTTTCGTAGTTGCTCGTCGAGTGCGAATATGTGCGAGCGTACATATTTTAGAAAAACATTTTTCTCTATTTTCTTATACACTTTCAAAATATTATATAAGTATTCTTGCTATGAAAAGCCTTTTTTTTTCTAAAAGTTATTAATAATAAATAATATTTTTGTATACTAGAAAAGCCTAATTATGTAAAGAATATTTTTGCATACATATATTTCGTAATTGTTTATTGGTCTATTTTAAATAAAAGTATAATTTCCGAGATTTATTAATATTAATATTTTATTGTTCAAAAAGATATTTAAAAATATTTGTTATTTTTGGAATTATTATTATTGGTATTTTGAAAAATATATTTGGAAGTTATTGTGGCCATTTAAATCTTGATTTGAATTTATGTATTTATTTAAATAGTTAAATAATTGAAATTTGATTTATTGATTTGGTTTTAAACTAAGGGAATTAAATTAGATTTAATTGGATTTGGATTGGATTTGATTTGATTGGTTTTAATTTAATAGATTGATTTATCTAATTTGGGTTTAAACAATCATAATCATTATCTAATTGGGAATTCCCACATCCTATAAATAGGCAGGTACTCCTCCAATTCATTATTTATTCCACAAATTCTCCACAACCAAATAAGTGCATCGTGTCCGTGTCTCCTTCCAATCTTATTCCATATTACATCTACATTATCTTCTTCCTCGTGTCGGACACACCCCGACATCATCAAATTCCTAATCCTAGCCTAGCCTAGCCTAGTCTACGCTGCTTCTGCCTCCCGTCAACGTCCGCCGTACCACCGTCGACACCACCCGTCGCCACTGTCGAACCCCGACACAGCCACTTCACCACCACCAACTCACTTCTCCTCCCCGACACCACCACCACGGCCATCGATCGAAACCCCAAAATAACTACCATCACCACTACCAGGACACCTCCGGCCACCAAAATCGAAACCATCACCTTAGTAGCCACCACTGCCACCACGGCCAATGGCCGGACCGACAACCGCACACCCCCATCATCTCATCCCCGCCACCAAAACCAACCACCATTTAAGGAAAATGAGAGGAGACGTTACTCACCATCCTCGGTGAGCTACCGTCGTCGTCGTCCGTCCCGACGAGGGCCATCGTCCACGGGGATCCCCTTCTTCGTCGCGTCAGACCGCCCATGGCGGCGAGCACGGCACCGTAGTCACCGTCCCCTTCTCCACCGAGCCGTGCCCCTACGGCAGAGCACAGCTCCCAGCCGCCCGCCGAAACCCTCCGGCGCCGACCCAGCGTCCTGTCCCGACCTCCCAGATCCGCGCTACCCGTCTTTCTCCGACCAAGCCGATAGGCCTCCGCCACCTCCCACAGCCGCTAATCCCCGGCGCTGCCCTCCACTTCCGACCAGATCCGCGTCCGCCGCCGGGATGACCCCTCTCCGGCCTCCCACCGAAAAATCCCCAAACCCTCCGTCCAATCTCTCGTTTCCCTCGCCTCCTCTTCCTCGCCTCTTCCGACCGTACTCTCCCAAGCCTCCCGCCGGACCGCCATCCATCGCCCGCTCCTCGCTCTCTCTCTCTCGCTCACACTCTCGAATTCTCAGCCCCTCTCTCTCCCCTCTCTCCAAAAGAACCGCTACAGTCCCCCTTTGGTATCAGTGAATAATTATTTATTTATTATTATTAATATTTTATTTTTATTATTATTAACATTATTATTATTATTATTATTATTATGTTTATTAATATTATCTTTATTATTATCTTTATTATTATTATTAGCCTTATTATTATTATTATTACCATTATTAATGTAATTTCATTATTATTATTATTATTATTATTATTATTGTTATTATGATTGATATTATTAGAGTTGCTTTTGCTGTGTTAATATTTTAGGTGTTATTTTTTATGAGTTTAAATATTATTAATATTCTTGTTATATAGTAGGTAATAGCAATTTGATAAATATTTTAAACATTATTTTCTTTATTATTTTTGTACTAGTACTACCCGTATTTATTCTAATTACTTTTTACTAGAATAGATAATCACTTAAAAACGAAAAAATATATATATATTTTCGTAATCGAATATTATGAGCTATGATGTACTGTAAAATTTCTATGTATTTAAAAATTAGTATTTGACAAAATTTGAGTTTTACAAATATGGATTTTAGCATTAAGTAATTTTCTATAATTATTTTTCTTCTCCTAAAATATTTTGGGAAATATAGCTTTCTACCCAAATTGTATTTCTACAAACTTAAGGGTTTTCTGTGAACACAGTTATTCATATTTTAGTATTTATCTAAACACTATTTTAAACTTGCAAAAGTATAAGTTCTCATTTATTATAGTTTTCTAAATTTCATATATATATAAATATTTATTTATCCATTATTTCTTTGATTTTTTCCTGTCCGTATCCAAGTCGTATTGTTCCTATTCTTTCGCCTATTTCGAGACTACCTTATGTCCACCCTAACCAATTTGACCCTTCTAGACCTAATGAAACTGTCCGTACCACCATCCGAGGTTACCATGCATAGTTGTTGCACCAAAGTCGCAAATTCTGCCACCTTGATCATCGCAGCACACCAGGCATCCTACCAGGCAAGACACCTTGCCATTAGCTATTTATTTATTTTAGCTCATATTTCATGCATTATTTATTTTCTTTATGCAAAATAAAACTGTGATACATGGCATAACCTGTTAGAACTTACTGTTCATTTTCCTGCTATATATGATTTTTACACATTAAACCTAGATTTAAGGGACCACCTTTGTGTGTTGCATATATGGCCTTGACACGTTGTACCACGAAGTTGTGTGTCGCATGTAGAACACGAACGTGCATGATTGGCTGGCCACCAGTACGTACAAGCCGTGCGGTAGGAATAACCGCTAATAGAGGTTGCATGCTAGTTTGACTTAGCGGTTATAGAGGTTAATGTTGTGGATACAACATAATAGGCATTGGGCGGGGATGACAATTCCTTAGCGTATGGGCTTCGATGCACTTTTCCTTGTGACCCAGACTCTCTGCTGGAGATACGGGGTTGACGACCCATGATTACTGACGGCCACTGACGATTCTGTGGAACGTCATGCTCTTACTGATGGGGCCTCTGGTGCCCAAGGGGGACTATGCCGATCCTATTCAGCCAGGGTCCATGCGTAGGAAGGATTGTTCTTAACTACATTCACATAGAATGGTTAGGCACCTTTATTCGTTAGGTACGAGTACTTTTGGTTTGGGTACTTGTATCTGACCGTGGCTTGGAACAATAACTTGTCGTGGATTAGTTCGTCACATCTTGTCCTTGTTTGGTTGTAGGTGTGACTTACTACTTCGATGAGAAGGTATTGAACCTTATTGGGGTCCGGATACCATATTAGATTCATCGCATGGAAAGATACGTCACCGTGAATTAGTTTACCATCTCCTGTCATTGTTTGGTTGGGGGGATGATACACTCGTTCAGTAGGTGCGTATTGGACCATGTTATAAATTCAATTGACTTATTTATTTGAGGAATATTTATTCAGTTTATATGGCATGCTATTATGTGTCTTGTTACGTCCCTCTGAGGACCTGGTTATCTCCCCAGGTGTGTGCTATTATCTTTCGCATGTGCTCTAGCTTTAGCCGTGATCATCGCTACTTCTTCGAGGATGATTGCATTTGGATCGTCTTTGCTTCGCTCACCACTCATTTCATTTTCTATGTATTTTATTTCCTTATTTTATTGGTAGTAGATTTGTCTCCGCCCAACATATTGTATCAAGACAATTCATTATCTTTATATGATGTGTTTTATTCATTTATTTTGCGTGGATGAGATTAGTTATGGTTCTACTGCATTTTACAGCTTATGTATTTATACGAGGCTTCCATATATTGGAGTATACTTCGTATGAATACAACTGACATGTCTATGTTCCTAGTCCTACATATTTTGGGACTGGGGCATTACATATTTTTGTGGTGGCCCATGCAGGTCAAGATAAATTGTTTGGTTACTTTACCGTACCAAGAAAGCCTGCGTATAGGATTAGAAGTCTAGGATCTTATCCACATACTTGACCTCTTTCCTTGATTTTATCTACCGTTTGACTTATCAATTGCATCTTGCTTGCTTCCTTCCATCCCTATTCTTATCTTCCCTTCGTGCTTGCTAGAGATTGACCCTACTAGTTAGTTGTCCCAAAACACCCTTAGCGTAATTCTTTAAGTTGGGTAGAATACCCCACGACCTATCACACCCTTGACCATTAAGGTAATACCAATAGTATTATCCAGACCATAGAGACTAGAGAAAGTTAACCCATTTGGTCAACCAAGCCTTGGTCAATAAACCATAGAATGATTGTATAGGAATAAAAGACTTAGATCCTTATGACTCTTAGACTATTCATAATTGATTTTTTTTTCATCTAACATCGTGTCTATATTTTTTAATATCTAAACTAATGATGCTAATGTAGCCTAGTTTTTGCAAGCTTATTTTTTTATCGAGCTTGTTCAAGACATATGTTATTGGAAGAGCTCCCACTAACATGTTGTCTAATCAGAACCGGTGCATAATGGTCTGATCAACCAAGTGCACTTTGGTTCGCTTTTGCCTATTATTCTACGTGGATGGGGACATAGTTAAACTTGTCCTCTAGAGTCCCATCCGCGACTGCCTTGGCAACTCCTTTGAAATTTTTTCGATCATTTTTGAATCATGTATTCGTATTCGATAATGCCTCCTTCGAACTCTATATTGCTTTCGCCTTCACCTATTTTAGGAGGACGAAGGCGTTATACTAGAACTTTCTCTAGCCTTCCTATCGGCTATGACCATTCTTACTCGATGTTGCTATATCTTCATCCTAAACTACTCGACCCTATCAAGACCCTCTAATCGCTTAATTAAAGCGAATCTATTTCGTTCTCTTAATCGTGACCCTCATTCATACCGTATTATTTTTCTATAATCTATATCGCGATTCTAATGGCATGATTTTGTTATCGATTGTTCCCCATCGATACCCCCTTGTGTCCTCTCACTTCCTACTAATTCTTAATTTCGAGGATGAAATTCTTTTAAGTTGGGTAGGATGTAAAACCCCTAAATTTCTACTATATTTTTTTATTAAATTTAGTACCGATTTAAAATTTTGTATTGTACGTCGCATAGTCGTATTGTACGTCGCGCACAAAATTTTATTTTTCGTAGTTGCTCGTCGAGTGCGAATATGTGCGAGCGTACATATTTTAGAAAAACATTTTTCTCTATTTTCTTATACACTTTCAAAATATTATATAAGTATTCTTGCTATAAAAAGCCTTTTGTTTCTAAAAGTTATTAATAATAAATAATATTTTTGTATACTAGAAAAGCCTAATTATGTAAAGAATATTTTTGCATACATATATTTCGTAATTGTTTATTGGTCTATTTTAAATAAAAGTATAATTTTCGAGATTTATTAATATTAATATTTTATTGTTCAAAAAGATATTTAAAAATATTTATTATTTTCGAAATTATTATTATTGGTATTTTGAAAAATATATTTGGAAGTTATTGTGGCCATTTAAATCTTGATTTGAATTTATGTATTTATTTAAATAGTTAAATAATTAAAATTTGATTTATTGATTTGATTTTAAACTAAGGGAATTAAATTAGATTTAATTGGATTTGGATTGGATTTGATTTGATTGGTTTTAATTTAGTAGATTGATTTATCTAATTTGGGTTTAAACAATCCTAATCATTATCTAATTGGGAATTCCCACATCCTATAAATAGGCAGGTACTCCTCCAATTTATTATTTATGCCATAAATTCTCCACAACCAAATAAGTGCATCGTGTCCGTGTCCCCTCCCCATCTTTTTCTATATTACATCTACATTATCTTCTTCCTCGTGTCGGACACACTTCGACATCATCAAATTCCTAATCCTAGCCTAGCCTAGCCTAGTCTACGCTGCTTCTGCCTCCCGTCAACGTCCGCCGTACCACCGTCGACACCACCCGTCGCCACTGTCGAACCCCGACACAGCCACTTCACCACCACCAACTCACTTTGCCTCCCCGACACCACCACCACGCCCATCGGCCGAAACCCCCAAAACAACTACCATCACCACTACCAGGGCACCCCCGGCCACCAAAATCGACACCATCACCTTAGTAACCACCACTGCCACCACGGCCAATGGCCGGACCGACCACCGCACACCCCTATCATCTCATCCCCGCCACCAAAACCAACCACCATTTAAGGAAAAGGAGAGGAGACGTTACTCACCATCCTCGACGAGCTACCGTCGTCGTCGTCCATCCCGACGAGGGCCATCGTCCACGGGGATCCCCTTCTTCGTCGCATCAGACCGCCGATGGCGGCGAGCACGACACCGTAGTCACCGTCCCCTTCTCCGTCGAGCCGGGCCCCTCTAGCACAGCGCAGCTCCCCAGCCGCCCGCCGAAACCCTCCAGCACCGACCCAGCGCCCTGTCCCGACCTCCCAGATCCGCGCCACCCGCCTTTTCCCGACCAAGCCGATCGGCCTCCGCCACCTCCCACAGCCACTAATCCCCGGCGCTGCCCTCCACTTCCGACCAGATCCGCATCCGTCGCCGGGCTGACCCCTCTCCGGCCGCCCACCGAGAAATCCCCAAACCCTCCGTCCAATCTCTCATTTCCCTCGCCTCCTCCTCCTCGCCTCTTCCGACCGCACTCTCCCAAGCCT
The DNA here is from genome assembly GCA_029216955.1 of Iris pallida. Classification (NCBI taxonomy): domain Eukaryota; kingdom Viridiplantae; phylum Streptophyta; class Magnoliopsida; order Asparagales; family Iridaceae; genus Iris; species Iris pallida. Next base: position 70,788 of record JANAVB010005014.1, read on the forward strand.
CCCGCCGGACCGCCATCCACCGCCCGTGTCACTCCCCAATCCTGGAATACGTATTTTAATACGTAAACCGATAAATTATATTTACCTTAAATTTATACGATATTTATTATGCAGTATTTCTTCATGCATTTCCCAAAAAATATTCGAGAAAATATTATTTCCTAATTTATTTTCTGTATTTGGGCCTACAGTTTTGGCTCATTTGGGTAACCTATTCTTGGTTCACCAATGGTTCATCATGAACCCTTTGGTTCATCATGAACCCATGGGTCCAAGATCTTTATATATAACTCATCTCATTCTCTCTCCTCTCATTTATTTCCTCCACCAACCAAGGCAAGTACCAACTTGCTCAAGAGATGGATCCATAATTTTGTCAATGATTTCTTACAAAACTATTTGCCAAAACATGTTCTTCTCCTCAATCTATACTAGTTTAGAACTTGAAAATTTCCATTTTGAAGCTTTGATTTTTGTCGATCTAAGTTTTAATCATTTTCGGATTTCCTTGGTCTTGATCTATTTTCGTTGGGGTTTTGTGGGTTTTGATGCTTCCATGTGGAAGAGAATTCCATTTCACCCAAGATGGAACCTTGGAAATCCGGATTTGGAGTTCGGATGGCCAAGTTGTGATGTTTTGAAGCTTTGGGTTCAACCATGGTGTTCTTGCTGTTTGGAGAAGATGGAGAGCAGTGTGCCGAGCTTCTTAGCTTAAGCACACTGAGCTGCGCGAGCTCTTTAGCGCTGCGTACGCAGCCTTGAGTATGCTTTCTGTTGGAAGCGTGTCTTCCCTTGAGCCTACGTGACTTTTCACGTACGCTGCCTTGAGTAAGCCTGCGTGACTTTTCACGTACGCTGTCTTGAGTGAGCCTGCGTGACTTTTCACGTACGCTGCCTTGAGTAAGTCTGCGTGACTTTTCACGTACGCTGCCTTGAGTGAGCCTGCGTGACTTTTCACGTACGCTGCCTTGAGTGAGCCTGCGTAACTTTTCACGTACGCTGCCTTGAGTAAGCCTGCGTGACTTTTCACGAACGCTGTCTTGAGTGAGCCTGCGTGACTTTTCACGTACGCTGCCTTGAGTGAGCCTGCGTGACTATTTACGTACGCTGTCTTGAGTAAGCCTGCGTGACTTTTCACGTACGCTGCCTTGAGTGAGCCTGCGTGACTTTTCACGTACGCTGCCTTGAGTGAGCCTGCGTGACTTTTCACGAACGCAGCTCCCCTTGAGCGTACGTGCTTTTGTGCGTACGCTTTTGATATTTTATCAGATATTATATGCCCATTTTATATCCTTACGCCTTTTGTCCCGAGCATGATATGAGCACTAATGTGACCCCGGAGAACAAAGTGTTCCTACCCGATACATGTACCTGAATGTCCCAGTTCTTGTTCATGCTCGACAAATGACTCGTAACTCCACGTGGCGTATTTGGAATGATGCATTACACTAAGAAGGGTAGCACATATTGACATACTAATTGACATGGATCCTCTTAGGGGTACTTGTACTAAAGTACGACTTTAGGAGGATAATCATGCAGGCCACAACATGTGAGTCCAAGATTCCACCTAGGGTTAAACTAGGCAACTAAATATACTAGATGCATGGGGAGGGCAGAATCCCGAGATCGTGTTACACCAGCCGCCTTGAGATATTGTCTCGACGTGCCGGCTGGTCTCCACGGATACTGTGTCATCTGCAACGAGTGGATGACTATATCCGATTAATTCCTGCTATATATTATATGTTTTGGCAAGGCGGCCTTGCGAGGGACCTGTGCTCAATCATACCTGTCTACGCGAACCCCTGGGTTGGCTAGCCTTGCTGGAAAGATACGATCTGAGGATTTCTAAATAACATGATGCGAGGATAACCTCGTCCCACTAGAAACTCGTAGACTTGATTGGCCGTAAAAACGACTTGCTTGTATCATATTACCTTCTGTGAATAACTGAGGGAAGCGGACTGTCATGGTACGTGATCCAATCCATGTTCTTGTTTGATTGTTGGGTTGGTTATCGTACTATGACAGGCTGTGGACCGAAGTTATGAACGGAAGACTTATTCTGGTTGTGAAGTTCTACTTCTGTGAATGACTGAGGAACATGGTCTATCATGGTACATGATCTAACCCATGTTCTTGTTTGATTGTTGGGTTGGTTATTGTGCTACGATAGGCTATCGATCGAAGTCACGATCAGGAGATTTTATTGTTTATACCTTTTAACTTATGTGAAAGTTATAGAGTACGACACGTCCCGACTCCATGCGGCACCTTTTGTCCTTGTTTGGTTGTAAGGGTGCCATATGGGTTCGAGGATGTTGCGCTACCATATAATAATAGCATAAGTATTACTATTATCAATCATTCTATTAACTGGGTTTTTTTTAATCTTAACTCTTGTGCCCCTTTGGCGGTACTTGCTATTCGGGGCTGACCCGCTGGTTTTGTTTGGCCAGATCTCGTAGCAGTGCCGGAGGACATGATCTTCCTTCCTGACATCCATGGTGCATACTAGGAGCATGGCGGTTCGGGGACTCGAGTAGGTTTCTTCTCCACCACTCCTGCCTTTACTTTGTGCGACGTTTAGCCACCGGCACCTGTTAGCCGGATTACTTGATATTTTGTGTCAGTACAGAATTGTAAATAAACAGACTGCAGCTGTAAAACCATGGAAAAAACTAGAGAAAGACCCATGCGGCTCAGAAAACGCATGCGGCTCAGGGAGTCATGCGGCATAAGGAGCTATGCGGCCGGAGGTATTCCATGCGGCTCAGAAGACATGTGGCGTGACAGTGCTCCCCTCCGATCCATCCTGCATTAATTGCTTTGACGGCTGACCCCTCTGAAAAGTTGACAGACCTGACACCAAAGCAGGTAATTATGACTCTGTCATGATGATGAATCTCTAGGGAAGAGAAAGAAATCTCTGACACGACCCCCCGAGAGCAACAAAATGCTACGTGGCCCTGCCACGTGGGTGTGCTTATGTGGCTCGAAGTGAAGACTTCCCATGCGGTTCAGAGTGAAGCTGTCCCATGCGGCTCGAGTGGAATCATCCCTATGCGGCTCAAGAAGATCATGCCCATGCGGCTCAAGCAGACACACCATTATGCGGTTCATGCGGCTCATCATATGGTTCAGAAGTCTGAAGGAGGGGGCCACTGCCCAGACAGCCCTGACACGTGTCCCAAGTCTTATGCGGCCCAAAATTCATGCGGCCCAAATCTCATACGGCCCAATCTGCATACGGTTCCAGTCTCACCATTGGCTCTCAGGACACGTGTCCTCAGCCGATCAATCTCCCAGATTTATGGCAATCCAAGATCGGGTCGAATCCCAATGATCTGGGGCACGTGGCAGGAGAATAAATTTGATTTATTCGCAGATATTAGAGAATCATTATAAGGAAGATTTATGCCAATCAGCATTAATTGCTAATGGGGATTTGGTGTGATCTACCCTTAATGGTTCTGATTCGTCACAATCAGAAACGAACGGCCTGGATTGATCAATCCCCAGGCCGCCGCCATCTCCAAGAGCTAATCATTGGCAACCCTAGTGATCACATCCTACTATTATAAATAGCAAGGTGCCATTCCCTTGTAATATATAGAGAGATATACAAAAAAAAACCAGAGAAGAATACGTATACACAGAGAGACTTCCCCCATAGTCAGAGAGAGAATATACACAGAGAGAGAGAAGCCAAGAGAGCAATCAGAGAGAGTGCAAGAAGGCATTTCTTCGTCAACGACCAAGCAGATCTTCCCCGAGTCAAGGCTGTGTACCGATCGTCCAAGGAGTAAGGCAGAGCGGCCGTCGCTTTCCCGAGCCTCTATCGTCACCCCCCAGAATCTAAAATAAACAATTGTACTTAGACTGCTGTACCTAGGTTTTCGTTCCTAGGCTTTCTTTGTACGAGCGAGTTTGTATTGTGAGTCTAAGTTCAGTCCTCCGATAATTGTTCTGTACTTTTACAATCAATGGCAAACACGATGGCGACTCTGCTGGGGACTAACTCCTCCACGGCTGAGGAGTTGGTGACGCAATCGGACGCAGCCAAACTTGGCTCTATACAACAGAAGATGGTCGTACGCTTCGACCAACAGGCGTTCGAAGAGATGCTCTCTGAAGGTAGCACTAGCCCGGTCCAGAAGCGCACCCGCACCATAAAGGCTCGCAAAGAGTGGAGGCCAAAATCATTTGCTCCTTCGCAAGCCCTTGATGGGGTGCTCTCTATTGCTCAAGATGGCGAGAAAGACTCCACTGCGGCCCCACTTCAGACCGTAGACAACTCTGCTGTCCCCAAGTCCGGCAGAAGAAAACACTATGATGCTGGACTTGCAGGGGCAAAGAGGAACTCTACGCGATCCGAGCCGCAGAAGAGTATTAGCCGCAGGGAGAAAGCCCATGCGGCTACAACCGCCGACCGCATAAGGAAAACTCATGCGGCCATATCAGTCAGCCGCATAACTTATGCGGCTACAGTTGCCAACCGCACGGATGAGACTCATGCGGCTATTAAAGTCAATCGCTTGCAGAAAACCCATACGGCCACAGATGCCAACCGCATGCGGTCAGCCTGCACGGTAGTGACTTCTAGCCACATAAAGATTCAACCTACAACAAAAGACAGCCGCATGCAGACAGCCTGCACGGTACCCAATGCTAGCCACATAGCGTCCGTCCCACGCTTCTCTCGATCAGTCTTCGACCGGCTCTCATGCGGTCCTGACTCTGATCATTCTCTGGATGATAATCCAGACTCTGTGGTATTCGACTTAGACTCCTCCTATTACGCACCCACAGGTGCTAAAAGGAGGAAGTCTAGGGCAGCGCGGGCTCATCTAGTCCAGACGACTGTCCCAACCTCTGTCTATCGGGGCATCCCGCTGATTATCACGCGGGCCTCTGATGGGAAGTTGTATAAAACCACTCAAGTCCAGCCCCCGACAGCAAACAGACGAAGTGGTTCCTCTGACCTGCGTGAGGTTATCCTCCACAAACGCAAGAAAAGAGAAGGAGCTTCGGAGTGTAAAGAGCCCTCACACGGACATCAATGCACCCAGATCATCGTCAACTGCTGTTGCAGCAACGCGGCGGTGACAGAAGACCGGCCATCCGTCTTCCAAAGACTACATCACCCGAGCTCAGAAGACGAGGCACCTCCTGTTGTCTCCTGCAAGTCCGTGCAGAAAGTTCTCGCCAAGGGAAGAGGGAAGAAAACGAGCATCTCCAGCCCAAAGGTGTCAACTACTGCAACTAAGAAACCGTCGTCTAAAGGGTTATCCTCCACTGGAGTATTTCAACACACCCGTTCGAAGACGAAAACTGATGCAGTAGGATGTTCGTCGTCTGCAACATTGGGGGTCGTCGGAACTGGGGGTAGCACTCCTCCAAACATCCACGACAATCCGACTTTCCAGGAATACGGACTGGAGGAAGCAAATCCTCCGACGGATACAACAGATACCGACGTCCCCAAGGACATCCTAGACGAAGCAAGCTCCGAAGCTGGGGGTAGTGTTCCTTCCGAGTCCGAACCTGAAGAGAACATCCCCACATATCCTGATGATTTCTCGATGCACGGGTACGACTCGGAGGGTACATCCTTCACCACTCCTTTCGTCACTCCTCATGTGAAGACGGTGTTCATGACAGACAGCAATCAAGGCGGTTCCGGTGATTGCCAGCGCATCGACACTTTGGAGGCCATATTGCACGCCTTGGTCAAGTCTGTAGACGAGATCAAAGCGGCGCTTCCTAATCTGCAGGGGGTGACACCTGGCCAGACAAGCACGGGTCCCGCAATCAATATAGATTCAAATTCAGCGGCACCGAACCTGGGCAACAATCCTCCCGAGATAATGGCCCCTACCACGACAGATGAGGCCCGAGAAGTAAGAAGAGAGGTTCAGGAGCTCCAAGCAATGTTCCATGCCCGAGAAAACTCTCAAGACCGCAGGATACGACAACAATATCCTGCTGAATGGAGGGATGTTCCCTTTCCACCAAGATATAAGCCGTTCAATATCAACCCATATGATGGCAAGACTTCAGCAAGTCGGTACATCACTTACTTTGAGGTCACTACCGACCATCTGCCCCATGATGATGCCATCCTCACGTGGTTATTCATTGGAGCATTGGAAGGAGTCACCTTCGATTGGTACCGCAACCTGCCGGACAATTGCATCCATTCCTTCGCTGGCTTCAAACGCCTATTCTTGGAGAGGTTCTATGAGGTAGGGCAGGACGTCACGATGTCTACCCTCATGGACGTCATTCAAGGAGAGAAAGAGCTGACGAGGAATTACATTGAGCGGTTTCGTAAAACTATAATGAAGTTACCATCTGGCAACCCGGACTCCTCCTTGATCGAAATTTGCCAAAAGAGACTACTCCCAACAATCACTCTCTGGATGGGCGAGAGTCAATTCAAGGAATGGAAGGCTTTTATCATTAGTGCTACAAGTGCCGAAGAACGATTAAAGAAGGCTCGCCAACTGGGATTACATATCTCAGAGGGAGAGAACAAGGGCAAGCGTTCCAGCACCACCAACGACAATAGGGGTAGCCTCTCCAACAACCGGGACAACAGAGGCAAGCATGCTATGGTGGCCGATACAGCCCAGAAGCCTGAGTCGCAACCTGCGGACAAACAATGGCCTCAAATCACTTACTCTTTTGAAGACGGTCACGTCAAGCCTATCTTGGACATGCTCATACAAGGAGATAGGATTCAGCTTCCTCCACCAAGACGGGAGCCTCGGCCGGCTGATCTGGAGAACCCAAAGTTCTTCCATTACCACCGCTACGTCCACCATGCTACGTACGACTGCTACCAACTGAAACGATATGTCCAAAACCTCATCGATTCGAACGCTCTGGCCATCGATTTCGAGGAGGTAACCGTGGCAGCCAACATGGTGTCCGTACAATTCGGCAGCTTCCCTCCAACAGAGACCCAGGACGGGGTTATATCCATCCTTCTGGCAACGATGGAGATTGCTAATCTCCCGCCTGCTCAAGCTGCTGGTCTAGTACCCCTCACCACATCACGAGAGGAAATCATGTGGGTCCATCCGGACCTAGTCCACGAGGTAACTCAGTCCACTCCATCTTCTAAAAAAAAAGTGGAAAAGTCAGATCCTGTCGTACCACCTCAGCAGATGAAGAGGAAGTCACGGCCGTTGTTACTCGATCCGGAGCACAATCTCAACCTGTGGCTGAAAACTCGACTGATGATCATCCGCCCACTACCACGGATGCTCCGGGACCAGCTCAGCCTTCGACGACCGACAATCCTAGGCCGAAGGAGACTCGCTTCGACAAATCCCTCCGAAAGAAAACATCTCAGGGGCTGGAGAGGTCCTACAACTTCGACATCTTGGCACAATTGGCCAATACACCGGCCAAATTGTCCTTATATGAACTCCTGAGGCTCTCGAAGGATATCCGCACAGCTTTGAGCGATGCACTTCAAAATGCCGACGCGTACCTGGCTCAGGTCAACCTCACGGGAGAAAATCAGCCCGCAGACCTCCAAGACAGTGCCTGTACGGGAGCAATGCCCAACATCGTCTTCACTCCATAAGACATGCTCATCAAGACTAATCTACACGATCGCCCATTATACTACACATGCTACATCGGCGACATAAAGGTGGACCGGATGCACATTGACCCTGGGTCTTCCATAAGCATCATTCCAAAAGGACTACTTCATCATCTTCGCATCCCGATGCATCGCCTGACCCCTACAAACACCGCCGTCAGCGGGTTCAATTCGGGCAGGAGCTACCCAATCGGGAAGATCCGTCTGAAATGTCAGTTTGGCGATCTCCAATCAGAAGTCACTTGCTATGTCATAGATGCCGACACTTCATACAACATCCTTTTGGGGCGCCCTTGGATACACGATTACATGATCGTGCCTTCCACGCTACACCAATGCTTCAAATATGTTGACAAGCACGGCTTCGTGAGGACAGAATTTGCTGACATCGATCCCTTCAAAGGGGTCGAATCTTATTACTCGGACTCCTGCCTATACGAAAAGTCGAAGAGGCACCTTAAAGGAGAAAATAAATAAACTGATGTTGAAGTAACCACGGGATCAGAAGAACCTCTGACAATCCATCTCCAGGCTCGCAAACCAGGCAATTCCGCACCCCTTACGGCCACGCTGCGTAAGGACGCGATCAGCCTCTCGGCACAGGAAGAGCAGTTGAGAATCCGGCTGCCAAGGTCCGGCCAGGTACCAAGACCCACGACAGGGCCACTTACCATCAGATTGCCGAGAGTCGGTCAATCCCAAACAGAGAAGCTCAATCCCTCCGATAGACCTCTGACGATACGCCTGCCTAAGAAAGGTCGTCACCCCGATGCGAGGTCTGACACTTCAAGCGAACCAGCCACCCCTCGCTACCACATCAAGTGCCAGACTGGGGGTTGCTAGTCTACCGACAACCCCTTGCTCCGCTTCGTCAGTTGAACCTCTGAAGATCAAGCTGACTAGGACGCCCTCTCAATCTTCATTCACACAGGGGGTAGCTGAAGAGGAACCAGAGCTAGCCAAGTATGTGGCTGTCCACACTGACGCTCCCTCCACAGATGATGTAATCCTTCTAGAAAAGATACCTTACTTCATCAATAAAGGGTTATCTTTGAACTACACCGAGCTCAATAAGCTATGTACAATGTATGCTATGGAATACGGTATAGGCACTCACCTACATACACAGGTGACAAATGTGTACACCGCTATCCAACTTACTCCAGTAGAAGATGCTTACCGAATAATCGAGGGAGGGGACCACCCAATCATCTTCGGCCGGACGAACAATCCGCATCCCCTCGCCATGGAAGAAGTCAACTTCGGGTCAGATGCTGGAAGACTGCCTCTGTATCTCTATAGCCCTCAATCCAAATATCTCATACAGAAACAGGGGTATGATCTAGAGACAACGCCAGGACTGAACTATGGCACTGGACGACGATTACCTTTGAAGATGCCAGCCCCGGCGGGCAAACCACGGAACTACTATAACAAAAACCGATACAGTTTAGGGTATGTAATGCCTACTACAACCCCTGAAAGCTCAGATAAAGAATGCGACTGGCAGTCACATTCAACCGGATCACCGACTTTCGACTCAGATACCAGCATCGGAGATGTGTTCAGACAAGTCATGTCAGTCAACATTGCATTCACCGACGCTTACGAGGAAGACGAAGACATCCCCGAAATCCTTGAGCTAGAGCCATGGGCCCAGCAATTAGACACACAATGGGAAAAGCGGTTCGAACTGAGAGAAGCTCCTACTGAAGATGAGGTCATACAAGTGGATCTCGGTAGCGAATCTTCTCCAAAACCGATCTTTATCAGTAAAAGCCTAACTGACGAAGAATGAGAGTCACTGTTAGAACTTGTCAGAGAATACATTGATGTGTTCGCCTGGAGCTATAAAGACATGCCGGGGTTAAATCCTGACATCGCTCTCCACAAACTCAATATACGGCCAGATGCAAAGCCAGTCAAGCAGCAACAATGACGCTTTCGCCCAGGCATCATGGACGCGATCGAAGCCGAAGTCAACAAGCTAATAGCCAGCGGCTTCATTCGTGAAGAGCAACATCCTGATTGGGTCGCCAATATAGTACCCGTCCTCAAAAAGAATGGAAAGATTTGAATCTGTATCGACTTTCGCAACCTGAACGAGGTATGCCCCAAAGATGAATTTTCCCTTCCTATCACAGACATCATGATCGACAATACATGCGGCTTTGAACGTATGTCATTCATGGATGGATTTTCGGGGTACAATCAAATCAAGATGTCTCTCGACGACGAAAAGCACACCTCATTCCGAACCCCGATTGGCAGATACTGCTACACAGTCATGCCATTCGGTCTAAAGAATGCTGGCGCTACATATCAGCAAGCCATGAGTATCATTTTCAGAGAACATTTGCGCAAGACAGTGGAATGCTATGTCGACGACATCGCCGTCAAGAGTCGCCGTAAGGAAGATCATCTGCAAGACCTGAGAACGGTGTTCAACTTAATGCGAGCCCACAATCTGAAGATGAACCCTACAAAATCGTTCTTGGGCGTATCCAGCGGGAAGTTCTTGGGCTTCATCATCACTGCACGGGGTATCCATGTAGACCCCGAGAAAACGAGGGCAATCATGGAGATGGGTCCCCCGAGAAATCTCCGTGAACTTAGAGGCCTCCAAGGGAGGCTAGCTTATATCAGGAGGTTTATTTCCAACCTCTCCGGGCGATGCCGACCGTTCACCCACCTCATGAAGAAGGGAGTCTCATTCGTATGGGACGAGGAATGCCAGCGCGCTTTCGATGACATCAAAGAATATTTATCAAATCCTTCAGTCCTGGTGGCCCCGGTCCCTAGAAAACCATTCCTGCTTTATGTACGAGCAATGGAACACTCCCTCGGTGCCCTGCTGGCATAAAACAACGACGCAGGCCACGAGCAGGCCATTTACTATCTCAGCCGAATGATGGTCAGGCCCGAATACCGATACACCGCTGTGGAGAAAGAATGCCTCGCCTTGGTATTCGCCATTCAAAAGACGCGGCACTATGTCACGGGGGAAACCATACATATGATCTCACGAATCAACCCTCTCAGGGTCCTCATGACCAAACCAGGGGCACTCAGCTCCAGCCTCGCTACATGGGCGATATTGCTGTCCTCCTATCATATGATCTTCGTCCCGCAGAAGGCTGTCAAAGGTCAAGCCCTGGCAGACTTTTTGGCGGCCCATCCAGGATCGAAATCATCCAGAATATACGAAGAAATCCCAGATAAGGTCGCCGATTTAAATACAACCACCCACGATAACATATGGCGGATGTTCTTCGATGACGCTTCAAGAACCGGACCCAAGGGAAACATCGTCGTCGGAGTCGGAGTAGTATTGGTCTCTCCTATTGGGCTAGTGATCAATCGCGCCTACTCTCTCACGGAACCCTGCTCTAACAATGTGGCCGAGTACAACGCTTTGGTCATTGGCCTCCAACTCGCAAGAGAACTGGAGGTAGAATACCTTGAAGCATACGGCGATTCGTAATTAATCGTCAACCAGATTCGGGAGACGTACGAAGTCCGCCATGAAGACATGATCCCCTACCACCAAATAGCGATCAACATTATCTCATCATTCGAGGGATTCTTCATCGAACACATCCCCAGACTCCAAAATATCGAAGCTGATGCCCTAGCAGGCCTGGCTGCTTCCCTAGCAGTGCCAAACCACTCTCATCATTCGGTCGATGTAATCGGCCATGAGCTGGTCTGCCCCAAGAATAACGTTCAAGCCATGGCGAGTTATTCTGCTCAGATGATCGACGAAGCGCCAGACTGGAGACAACCATTCATAGACTTCGTGGTCTACGACATCCTGCCCGAGAACCCGAAGGAGGCTACTTCTATCATACGGCGTTCTCTCAGATTCTTCTACGATACAGAGACGAAAATGCTGTATTGCCGCTCCTACGACGGATTACTACTTCGGTGCTTGTCGAACGCAGAAGCCAAAGAAGCCGTACGAGAGGCTCATGACGGTGTCTGCGGGGCCCATCAGCCTGGCCCTAAGCTGCAAGACCGCCTTCGCCGGATGGGCTACTACTAGCCCACGATGGTGGCTGATGCAATAGATTATGCCCGAAAATACAAGGCCTGCCAAGTCCACGCAGACTTCATTCACCAACCATCCGAATTTCTACATCCGACAGTGGCATCCTGGCCATTCGAAGCATGGGGAATGGATATCATTGGTCCAATCACCCCACCTTCCTTCCGAGGACATCGCTTCATACTTGCGATCACTGATTACTTCTCAAAGTGGGCAGAAGTTGTCCCACTCGCCGAAGTCAAGACTTCGAACGTAATCAGCTTCCTGAAGCACCACGTCATCTACCGCTTTGGACTGCCCCGAAGGATCATCCATGATAATGGTCCGCAGTTTATAAGCCACGTATTCTACCGATTCTGCGATAAACACCGCATTCAGAATATCGCTTCGACACCATACAACCCGACAGCAAACGGATTAGCAGAGGCATTCAACAAAACAATCATCAAACTCCTCAAGAAATTTGTCTCCTCCAATAAACGCGACTGGAACGAGAAGCTCGGCGAGTGCTTATGGGCTTATCGCACCACGGTTCGAACAGCCATCGGGAATACACCATTCTCTCTGGTGTACAAAAGTGAGGCAGTTCTCCCATTAGAGACTCAGATTCCCTCACTCTGAGTCGCCCTCACTTATCAATTGACAACGGATGATAACTACCGACGTCGACTACAAGAGTTAGAGGCCTTAGATGAAAAATGCCTCCTAGCTCAGCAAAGGATCGAATTATACCAAGCACGCATCTCAGGAGCCTTCAACAAAAAGGTCAAAGTCAGAACATTCCAAGTGGACGATCTTATTTTGGCAGTCAGGAGGCCAATGGTCATGACTCACAAGACCACCGGCAAGTTCCAGCCAAAATGGGAAGGCCCATTTATCATCGAGGTCGTGTTCTCCAATGGTGCTTACCGCCTCACCAAGCAGAACGGAGACTTGCTCATGTTGCCCGTCAACGACAAGTTCCTGAAGAAATACTATGTTTAAACAACATTTTCCAGAGTTTCGAGTTATGTGCCCGCTGGTACCACTGAACTAAACCCCCTAATTTTCTAACTTATTGAGTCACGTACCCTCTTGTACTGCTGAACTCATATCCCAAATTCCCAAGTCATGTACCTGCTGGTACCTCTGAACTTACACTTTGATTCCAACATTCATGGATTGTCGAGTTATGTGCCCGCTGGTACCACTGAACTCAACCCCCTAATTTTCTAACTTATCGAGTCACGTACCCTCTTGTACCGCTGAACTCATATCCCAAATTCCCAAGTCATGTACCTGCTGGTACCTCTGAACTTACACTTTGATTCCAACATTCATGGATTGTCGAGTTATGTGCCCATCGGTACCCCTGAACTTACATCCCGGTCACTCTTTTGAAAGAAAGTCATGTATAATCATACCACTGAACTTTCTTCCTACAAGAGATCCTCCCTCATGATCTAATACCTGCACTCCCAGTGCACAACAAAGGTAACGGATCCACAAATTTCCAAGACGACCATGTCCTCATCACCTCTGAGTCGTCCCATTTCCGCCAAAAACAAATCACCCCTCTACATAGAATTGCCATGTCCTCATTACCTCAGAATTATTCTATGTACCCCCCATCAAAGAAACCCTCATGCTCACCATGTCCTCAGCACCTCTGAGTCAGTATGATTGGTTCCTTTCTTTTTAAACTTGTTGTTCGTATCCAAAACCAGGGTACGTTAGGGATAATGGGTCCACACAAAATGTCCCAATAAGAGGATTATTATAAAGCAAAAGAGTGAAGCAAATATATATATTCCATTCATTCAGAAATCAGTTACATCCACACGATTGCAAGCAAGTCAAAAGAGTTCTTCATGAAGACAAGAAGAAAGGCGAAACAAAATAAAAGACTACAGACAAACATCCACGAGAAGCCCCTACATCCTAGTTACAGGAGCGCATGTACCATTCCCTCAACCATCTCACATATGAAAGATGCAAGTGAAGAGCATCCTCGTCCAGAATAGGAGAAACAGGGTTCCCAGTGCTGCCACCCTCAACAGTCTCGATATTTGGAGAGTTGCCGTTCCCCTCAGGCGCAGGTTCTTCTTTCTTCACTTCCTCCTTAACAGAGGAAGATCCCTAGCTGAAGACAGGAGGCTGCGGCTCCTCTGATGTCGCAGTCTCAACATTCGGTAGAGATACTGCGAGAACCAAAGACGAAGAAAATGAAAACAGTCAGAAATATTCATGCGGCTCGTTTTAGACAAGTCTCACGCGGCTCAGTCATGGGACGCGTATGCGGACCATGTAGTTTGAGAAGTTCACGTCAAAGTCGTGTACATGAAGCATGCAGTGAAGCAGGCTCTGCTAGGGTTTCAAATCGACTACCTAATCCTTACCTTCGATGGCAATATGAACATCAAAACGAACGGGGGGCATGACAGTCGAGGGCGAAGCCGATTTCTTATTCCTCGCCACAGCCTTCTTTACAGCCTTAGAAGCCCTGGGTGCCATTGTTGTCTGATGATCAGAGGAAGAAAATACGACAAAAATCTGAGTCAAGAATAGTCTAAGAGAGAAGACCGTCCAAATGCCCTTCTATTTATTGACGGAGAACTGTGGACCGACGCCTCGTACAAACGCGATCAGCTCTTCGGTTATTGAGCCAAACCAGCTATTTAAAGACTGAGCTCTTGGGATCCTGTCCCAGAAAGATCCACATGCATGGCATAATGACGTGGCAAAGAGCTTATGCGGTTCAAATGACCATGCGGCTGATAGCAACTATGCGACTCAGATGGTCGGGTGACAGAAATTTCTATGCGGCTGGGCCATCCATGCGGCTGAGACGCCCCTGCGGCAGAACTTTCCATGCGGCCAAGATATCCATGCGCGGCCAGAAGAATATCCAGCCATGCTTCTTATTCAAAGTATTTCAATTTTGCAAATTGAAAACTTTGAAGGGGGTCCTGTAGAAGCATGAAAAATACTAGAGAAAGATCCATGCAGCTCAGAAAACGCATACAGCTCAGGGAGTCATATGGCATAAGGAGCTATGCGGCCGGAGGTATTCCATGCGGCTCAGAAGACATGTAGCGTGACAGTGCTCCCCTCCGATCCATGCTGCATTAATTGCTTTGACGGCTGACCCCTCTGAAAAGTTGACAGACCTGACACCAAAGCAGGTAATTATGACTCTGTCATGATGATGAATCTATAGGGAAGAGAAAAAAATTTCTGACACGATCCCCCGAGAGCAACAAAATGCCACGTGGCCCTGCCACGTGGGTGTGCTTATGCGGCTCGAAGTGAAGACTTCCCATGCGGTTCAGAGTGAAGCTGTCCCATGCGGCTCGAGTGGAATCATCCCTATGCGGCTCAAGAAGATCATGCCCATGCGGCTCAAGCAGACACACCATTATGCGGTTCATGCGGCTCATCATATGGTTCAGAAGTCTGAAAGAGGGGACCACTGCCCAGACAGCCCTGACACGTGTCCCAAGTCTTATGCGGCCCAAAATTTATGCGGCCTAAATCTCATGCGGCCCAATCTGCATACGGTTCCAGTCTCACCATTGGCTCTCAGGACACGTGTCCTCAGCCGATCAATCTTCCAGATTTATGGCAATCCAAGATCGGGTCAAATCCCAATGATCTGGGGCACGTGGCAGGAGAATAAATTTAATTTATTCGCAGATATTAGAGAATCATTATAAGGAAGATTTATGCCAATCAGCATTAATTGCTAATGGGGATTTGGTGTAATCTACCCTTAATGGTTCTGATTCGTCACAATCAGAAACGAACGGCCTGGATTGATCAATCCCCAGGCCGCCGCCATCTCCAAGAGCTAATCATTGGCAACCCTAGTGATCACATCCCACTATTATAAATAGCAAGGTGCCATTTCCTTGTAATATATAGAGAGATATACAAAAAAAAACCAGAGAAGAATACGTATACACAGAGAGACTTCCCCCATAGTCAGAGAGAGAATATACACAGAGAGAGAGAAGCCAGGAAAGCAATCAGAGAGAGAGCAAGAAGGCATTTCTTCGTCAATGACCAAGCAGATCTTTCCCGAGTCAAGGCTGTGTACCGATCGTCCAAGAAGTAAGGCAGAGCGGCCGTCGCTTTCCCGAGCCTCTATCGTCACCCCCCAGAATCTAAAATAAACAATCGTACTTAGACTGTTGTACCTAGGTTTTCGTCCCTAGGCTTTCTTTGTACGAGCGAGTTTGTAGTGAGTCTAAGTTCAGTCCTCCGATAATTGTTTTATACTTTTACAATCAATGGCAAACAGCAGCTGTGTATAATTTTGTACTCCTGACTCTCTGAGATAGCTAAATTATAAAGCTAGTCTCTCATGATCATTTTGATGAAGCGTCGGGGATGCCTTACTGCTTTATCTTTAATGTTCATTTAATTGCTGATGTGATTTGATTGATTGAGACATAGAACTCTGTGGGACCATAGGAGACTTGATTGTAGCATGTACCCCCTAATCTCTGGACAGCCACGATCGCCGTTTGACGTTACGTACCTCATATGGAGTAGCTGGCCTAGTCCGTCTCTGTATTTCGGTACTGGGGCGTGACAGCCCGCCTCCTCGCTCTCTCTCTTGCTCACACTCTCGAATTCTCAGCCCCTCTCTCTCCCCTCTTTCCAAAAGAACCGCTACAGTCCCCCTTTGGTATCAGTAAATAATTATTTATTTATTATTATTAATATTTATTTTTATTATTATTAACATTATTATTATTATTATTATTATTATTATTCTGTTTATTAATATTATCTTTATTATTATCTTTATTATTATTATTAGCCATATTATTATTATTATTACCATTATTAATGTAATTTCATTATTATTATTATTATTATTATTGTTATTATGATTAATATTATTAGAGTTGCTGTTGCTGTGTTAATATTTTAGGTGTTATTTTTTATGAGTTTAAATATTATTAATATTCTTGTTATATAGTAGGTAATAAAAATTTGATAAATATTTTAAACATTATTTTCTTTATTATTGTTGTACTAGTACTACCAGTATTTATTCTAATTACTTTTTACTAGAATAGATAATCACTTAAAAACGAGAAAAATATATATATTTTCGTAATCGAATATTATGAGCTATGATGTACTGTAAAATTTCTATCTATTTAAAAATTAGTATTTGACAAAATTTTAGTTTTACAAATATGGATTTTAGCATTAAGTAATTTTCTATAATTATTTTTCTTCTCCTAAAATATTTTGGGATATATAGCTTTCTACCTAAATTGTATTTCTACAAACTTAAGGGTTTTCTGTGAACACAGTTCTTCCTATTTTAGTATTTATCTAAACACTATTTTAAACTTGCAAAAGTATAAGTTCTCATTTATTATAGTTTTCTAAATTTCGTGTATATATAAATATTTATTTATCCATTATTTCTTTGATTTTTTCCTGTCCGTATCCAAGTCCTATTATTCCTATTCCTTCGCCAATTTCGAGACTATCTTATGTCCACCCTAACCAATTTGATCCTTCTGGACCCAATGAAACTGTCCGTGCCACCATCTAAGGTCACCATGCATAGTTGTTGCAAACGAAGTCGCAAATTGTGCCACCTTGATCATCGTAGCACACCAGGCGTCCTACCAGGCAAGACACCTTGCCATTAGCTGTTTATTTATTTTAGCTCATATTTCATGCATTATTTATTTTTTTTATGCAAAATAAAACTGTGATACATGGCATAACCTGTTAGAACCTACTGTTCATTTTCCTGCTATGTATTATTTTTACACATTAAACCTAGATTTAAGGGACCACCTTTGTGTGTTGCATACATGGCCTTGACAGGTTGTACCACGAAGTTGTGTGTCGCATATAGAACACGGATGTGCGTGATTGGCTAGCCACCAATATGTACAAGCCGTGCGGTAGGAATAACCGCTAATAGAGGTTGCATACTAGTTTGACTTAGCGGTTATAGAGGTTAATGTTGTGGATACAACATAATAGGCATTGGGCGGGGATGACAATTCCTTAGTGTATGGGCTTCGATGCACTTTCTCTTGTGACCCAAACTCTCTGCTGGAGATACGGGGTTGATGACCCATGATTACTGACGGCCACTGACGATTCTGCGGAACGTCATGCTCTTACTGATGGGGCCTCTGGTGCCCAAGGGGGACTATGCCGATCCTATTCAGCCAGGGTCCATGCGTAGGAAGGATTGTTCTTAACTACATTCACATAGAACGGTTAGGCACCTTTATCCGTTAGGTAGAAGTACTTTTGGTTTGGGTACTTGTATCTGACCGTGGCTTGGAACAATAACTTGTCGCGGATTAGTTCGTCACATCTTGTCCTTGTTTGGTTGTAGGTGTGACTTACTACTTCGATAAGAAGGTATTGAACCTTGTTGGGGTCCGGATACCATATTGGATTTATGGCATGGAAAGATACGTCACCGTGAATTAGTTTACCATCTCCTGTCATTGTTTGGTTGGGGGGATGATACACTCGTTCAGTAGGTGCGTATTGGACCATGTTATAAATTCAATTGACTTATTTATTTGAGGAATATTTATTCAGTTTATATGGCATGCTATTATGTGTCTTGTTACGTCCCTCTGAGGACCTGGTTATCTTTCCAGGTGTGTGCTATTGTCTTTTGCAGGTGCTCTAGCTTTAGCCGTGATCATCGCTACTTCTTCGAGGATGATTGCATTTGGATCGTCTTTGCTTCGCTCGCCACTCATTTCATTTTCCATGTATTTTATTTCCTTATTTTATTGGTAGTAGATTTGTCTCCGCCCAACATATTGTATCAAGACAATTCATTATCTTTATATGATGTGTTTTATTCATTTATTTTGCGTGGATGAGATTAGTTATGGTTCTACTATATTTTACAGCTTATGTATTTATACGAGGCTTCCATATATTGGAGTATACTTCGTATGAATACAGCTGGCATGTCTATGTTCCTAGTCCTACGTATTTTGGGACTGGGACGTTACATAGGGGCATAGCGACTCGGACTCGGGCTCATGGGCTCATGAGGCGTAATGTGGCATTTTGTTGGCGCACTTTGCAGTTAGCACGTCAGCATCGTCGCTGGGCGCATAGTACGCTTTAGTTGCGCTCGTTGCACGAGCCACTTGTGCTGCCATGTTGCGTGCCACAGGTTGCACGACCAGGGTGCGCGCTAGGGTGCACGCCAGGTTGCGTACAGGTTGCGCCGGGTGAGCTGGATGCGCGCGTGGCGCACGTTGCGCGACTGGCGCAAGGTGGTACAGGTTGCGCAGGTTGTGCGAGTGGCGCAAGGTAGCACAGGTTGTGCAGGTTGCACTGTGCGCACAGTGGCGCAGGTTGGCGCAAGTGGCTCAGTGCGTGGAGTGCAAGGTGCGCGGGGTGCGCACAGTTGGCGTAACTTGCAGCAGAATGTGCATTTGTACGTTCTGAGCGGTTGCTACATGTTCGGGGTGTTTTTTACCATATCCCTAACTTTGTGGCAACCGAGCAGTTGCTGCAGGGCCTATATAAGGCATCCTCTCTCTCACAAGGCTCTATATATATACAAATAATAGAAGCCACCATAAAAAGTTTACGAAGCATTTTTTAACACAAGTAAACAGAGAATTCTAAAGTGTTCTTTAACACAGTTCTGATCGAAATTTGCTTACGAATTCCAGCAGCCTTCGAGAGAGAGAGGAAAGGCGCTGCACCAGCATTGCCTTTGCACGGGAGTTCGTGTCCATCCGAGGAGTCAGAAGAGCAGGAGTGTTCCAAGTTCTCCAACGAACTTGCTGGTTCCTGGAAGCTGTTCGTATAGGACGAATAAAGCTTTGAGCAACGGTAATTATTCACCCCAGCAGGAGTTCTTCCATCTTTCGCCAGTCACCTTCTTTTTTGCTGCCAGTAATTCTGATTGTATCTTCTTTTTAGAAGTACTACGATCTATTGTTGTTGATTACGAATTTTTTTAGATTCTCGTAATTCAGGATCTCCATTCTTGAAGTGTTGATTTGAAATATTGTCTTTACAATCGTTTCATATTCTCAAGTTTTCCATCGAAAATTGTGCCTCGGCAATAACAACAACATCACTCAAGGATGTTCAGGTGCATCAATGTCCATAATATTTTTTTTGGTTCATTTCTTTTGTAGTGGATTAATTAGTAACTTAGACATTTATTTTCATATCTTCATTTATTACTACAAACCTTATCATGGTTCTTTGTTTTTTTATTCTTTCGAGGAAGAGTTTTTTGAACTTGTCTACAAAGAAACAATTCTTGTTGGGCACTCTCTAGAGAATGACCTTTTAGCATTGAAGATATCTCATTGTTTGGTGATCGATACTATTATTTTGTACAAGTACCTAGTGGCTGGCAATATAAGATAGCTTTGCTAATTTTAGCATGGAAATCTCTCTCCAGGCAAATTCAAGTGTTAGGAAATGGACATGATTGTACTGAAGATACAAGAGCTGCTATGGAACTAGCAGTTTTTCATTGTCAGACATGGTAAATTATGGAATCTATTCTAAGTTTTCCTAACAACTGGACTTTTGTTTTAACTGTTGTTAAGACAGAGAGAAACTGATAGTGAATGTTTTAGTTTTAGCCCTCGTAAAAGTTTTCACATATAATTTCATAAGCTATGCTTTATGAAGAAAACAATAGCCTAATTTTTCATATAGAACTGATAGATCAATTTATGATTCTCTAGTCATCCAAGCTGGCTTTTTTCTTACTTTAGTGCATGTTAAAGACTAAAACACTGAGGTTATGCCAAAATACTAAATAATCAAGTTGGTATCCATTTTTGTATCTATTTTTTTCCTCTTAAGTACTCACTATCAAATTTAGTACTCGGTCTGCTCAAATATTTTGAATTAAGACTTTATGCCCATTTTTTGGTATAAAAGAGCTGTCGATATATTACAGTGTGAGTTAATCTTGATGTAAGACAATTTATTATTACTTATTAGTAATGTTTGTTAATCTAATATTTCAGTAATTATTACTTATATTTGTTATTTATGTAAGTGCATGTACTAATTAAGTTAATATGGTTATTTGGATTAGTAAGATGGATTTGCATAGTTACTCCTCTTTCCTTTCTAACTTTTTTTTGTTACTAAATATTTTTGTGGTATTTCGGCTTTGCAGACCCGATGGCCATCCTAACAATAAGGGAGGTCACAAAGCTTGAAGCAATAGTGACAACTAAGAGGAAGAGAATAGCTATGAGGAAGCAAGAGAATGAAGAGAAAAATGTTACCCTCCGATAATTTTTAGCATGGTAGTTAATTTAGTAAAGTTGTATTAAACATACAATGTTTATATAAGACATTTTGACTTTATTAGTCTATGTACCTATGCTTTTATCTATTCTACATGTACTTATGTTATGGATGTTCGTTTACTTTCATTTATATTATAAAGGGCTTTACATTTGTAAAATCTTAAGAGGATTACAAAATATTTATCTATATATAATATATTAATTCAACCTACATGAAGGTTTGAAATTTCAAATAATCTAATAATTAAATAAAAGGTACAAGCTATATCAATATTATGCAAATAGGAACATTTTCCTACAGTTCCAATGTTGGAATACATTCTAGGCGTTCCAACAAGTGGCACACAAAAAAAAATCTGAAACCCTTTGTTAGGAACGCATTTTTCGTGTTCCAATATTGGAACGCATCTAAACCCTTCCAATAAACATTACTTGGAACGCTTTATTATCGTTCCAAAAAAATTGGCAGCCCAAATAGGTACGGAATAGAGGCGTTCCTAAAATATTTTGGAACACATTTTTTCCGTTCCAAAATGGCTTTTTTGGTGTAGTGTCTGATTGGTGTGAGGTGCAGCAATGACACTTGGACGCTAAGCTATAGCCGATGGAGGTAAGGGAGTCGTCGGTAGGTAACTTCCAGCGGTATGCTCTCCAGATGAGGATCGACCAATTGTTGGGGATACAAGAGTGCCAAAAAGGAGCGATCAACGGTGCAGGCGAGTCAGTGCCTCTCGCCTTGGGCTTAGCAGAGGCCATCGTGAAGGTGCCGTCGGGCGTGGGGGACCACTGTAGGGTGTCGGGGTTCTCGATGATGAAGGGTTCAGCAAGGTGGCATCTATGAAGGATCCGACGCCAGGATGCAGAGGATCGATTGTTGGCGACGGCCGTCATCGGCACTTGGCTTTACCAGATGGAGTTGTCCGTGCGAAGCTTCCACCACAACTTCATTGAGCAGGCGTCGATGATGTGCGTTAATCTGGTAAAGCCATGTCCTTTCGCATCGGTGGGTTTGTCCATAGTGTCCCAGCTGGCCCAGTAGTGCTTGTCCTTGCCGTCTATGTGGCCCCAAAAGAAGTTGGCGAAAAGGGACTCGATCTCGGAATGGACTTTCTTGGGTGGGGAGCACACTGCCAGGGTGTGGATGGGGATGGAGGATAGGACATGCTTGATGAGGATCATCTTACCACCTGGGGAAAGGGTCACGTTGGGCCAACCTTCGATTTTTCTTTCAATTTTATTCACCAAACCCTCGAAAATGCCAGAGTTCGATTTCCCGTACACCAGCGGACATCCCAGGTAGGAGAACGGAGGATATGCGGTGGAGAAGTAGGTTAGGTTGGTGAGGGTGGACGAGTGGTTTCGGTCGACATTATGGTGGGTGTAGATGACGCTTTTGTCGACGTTGATACATTGGTCGGAGCATCTGGTATATTTCTTTAGCGTGTTGCTGACCATCTCCACCGACCCGATGTCCTCGGATGAGAAGATGAGGATGTCATCGGCAGAGGCCAAATGCATGATGAGAGGGCAGCCCGTGGTGGTGTGATAGTGACGAAATCTGGGGGTGTTCACCTTGTTTAGGTTTCTGCTCAGCGCTTCCGTCGGATTGCCCATTGATGACCGTGGAGAACCAAGAGTTGTTGACGGACCTGAAGATGATGTCGATCCAAGTCTCCGAGAACTTGAAGGTCTGAATACCCAAATCATGAATTGCCAATCCAGACGGTCATAGGCTTTCTCTATGTCGAGTTTGATGGCGATATTCCCCCCCTGGACGGGAATTTCATGCAAGTGATCAACTCCTGAGCGAGCAAGATGTTATCTGTGATGTTCCGATCGGGGACGAAGTCGCTTTGCTCCTCGAAGATGATCTTGGGAAGAAGAGTTGACATGTGAGTCGCGATGATCTTGGAGATGATTTTGTTGGTGAAGGCATATAAGCTGATCGGTCTGAAGTCTTTGAATGTCTCTAGGTTATCTTTTTTAGTAATCAGGATAAGGTTGGCCCGGGAGATAGATTTGGGTAGCTTGCTCCTTCGAAAAATGCCACCGCGGCATCGTAAATGTTAGGCCCGATAGTCTCCCAACAAGAACGAAAGAAGACTCCGGAGAAACCATCTGGTCCGGGAGCGCTGTGTTCGTCTAGGGACCAGACAGCCGACTTGACTTCCTCTGGGGAGGGGGGTCAACAACATGATATTATCCTGCGCACTGACCAAGCTGGGGACCTTAGCCAGGAATGCCTCATCTTTAATGATGTCCATTTTGGAGAAAAGTTTGGTGTAGAAGTTGGCGGCTGCCATGTTAATGCTTTTCTGGTCTTTGAGGAGGATGCCATTGTCGTCCGAGATTTGGTGAAGATTGAGATGATTTCTACGGCCCTTGACACAGGCATGGAAGAAGCCAGAATTTTTGTCACCCTCGGTATCCCAGGTCAATCTGGCTTTTTACTTCCAAAATTTCGTCTCTACCTTCAGTCTGGACTTGAGAATCGCCTTGGTGAGGTTCAAGGCGGTACGGGCTTCCAGCGAGCTGGTCGCAGCGAACTGGATCTCAGCGCAAGTGACATCATCCTCTGCTATCTTGTTAGCTTGGAAGATATTTTTGAAAGCGAGTCTGCTCCAAGACGATAACGCACCCTTGGTGGCTTGGAGCTTGACGGCCACGCGGATGAGGGGGTCTGGGTTGCTGGTAGAACTCTACGCTGAGGCCACGATGTTCCTGAAATAGGGGTGATGGCCCTAGAAGTTCAGGAAGCGGAAAGGTTTTTTGATCTGCGTGTAGTTGCTGCTGATCTCCATCAGGAGAGGGGAATGGTCCGATTTTATGGTGTTAAGGTAAGAGAGGTTCGTGATGAGATCCAAATCGGCCCACAGGTTGTCTACCAGCACTCGATCTAGACGGAAGTATTGTCTGTAGGCACCTTCTTGCATGTTACACCAGGTGAAAGCGTTGTCGGAGAATGGCAGGGGGGACAGGTGGGCATTGAAGATAAACATGTTGGAGTCGGTCATCGCCGACTATGGGGGAGGACGCCACCCCGATTTCTCCTCTCGACGCGAGATCGTGTTGAAGTCTCCAAGGAAGATCCACGGAAGATTGTTGAGGTGTTGGTGGGTATCCATGAGGGTATCCCAGAGGTTCTTGCGCTCTGGGTAGTTGCAGCTGTCGTGAACAGCAGAGATAAGTATTCAGGACTTAAGGGAGGGGTGTTCTATCCAGCAGGAAAGCGCATGATTGGAATCGTTCATGATGCCAATTCTACAATCGGCGATAAAAAGGATCCAAATGTCATAGCATCCGGCAACCGCAGACGCGAAACCGAGTTGGAGTTGAATGGATTTGAGTTTTTTCTGGAGGATTTTGGGTTTAATGATGATCAGAAGATCGATGCGGTGGCTTTTCTTGAGGCTAATGAATCTCCTCAAGGTGGGTTTGTTGGCTAGCCCTCTAACATTCTACGAGAGGATGTTAGGCATTGGATTGTTTGTGAAGAGGGTGGGTATTGAGCTTAGTAGCGGACCGAGTGGTCATGGCCGTTTGCTCAAGTTTTTTCTTCTTTTTGATGAGGATTTTGGAGGCTCTCTGTGGTGTCCTGGTAACGTCCTCCGTTGAGTCTTACATGCCGCGAGTGGAGTGTCCAATACTCTCCTTCGGGGGGAGAGGACTTCTGCTTTGTCTATCTCGGCAAGAGCACTGAGAGGGTTGTCTGGGTCTAGGAAACCTGCTTCTATAGCTTGTTGAAGCCTGTTAGCAGGGACTACACTCAGCATTGCTGGATCGATCTCGAAATCTCTTCCGGGGATAAGAGGGAATTCAGACTGAAGCCTGTCAGCCGAGACTATACTCAACATTGCCGGGTCGATCTCAAAGTCTCTCCTGGGGATAAGAGGATTCAGCCGTAGGGTCGAGATGGATGATCAAAGCCTCCTGATATGCTCCGTCGCTGCTCGAAGAAGTGTCATTTGTCTGATGTAGTTCAGTGGACTTCTCGTTCATCGCGGAAGAGGACGGGCTTGGTTGGGGTTGCTCTCGTAGAGTGTCAGAAGGGGTAACGGTGAGGATGTCGAACTGGTTGTTGAGAAGGATGCCCGGGGGATGATAGGGTATGATGTCCTTTTTCGAAGGGGATCGGAGGCTGGGGGAGCTGTTGCTATCGACGAAGTGGGAGTGGGAATTGGAGAGAGAAAGAATGGAGGATGTGGAAATGATTTGGGTCATCTTCCGGGAGCGCGACTTACGGCGGACTTTCTTCTGAAGCTCCGGGTGTGCTTTGAAACAGTGCCTAGTGAGGTGTCCTCTGGTCTGGCAGTGCCTGCAGAAGATTATGTTGTTGTCGTACTCCACACATATCTTCGCGTAGTTGTCTTTGGATAGGGTGCGGGTTTCTTCTGCGATGGCCACCAGAGTTTCGAAAGAGCTCGCGATTCTCTTAAGAGCTGCGGGCGCGAAGCATACTAGGGGAAGGTTTGGGAGGGTGATCAACGCCGCGATGATCGAAGAGTCGGCTGTTGGGCTGAAGTCGAGGGACCATTTGGCGATCTTGACGTTGTGGGCTCCGACGCGGGTGGTGCCTTTGGCCCGGACTAGAGAGTAGTCGGGGTCTGAGGAAAGGTGGAGAAGCAGGTGTTTGGGGTCCAGCAGGGCAATCTTGTAGGCGGAGGTGAGCCTCCAACCTGTGATTGCCTCTTGGGCGATGGTGATCTTGGGGCACCCGGAGGGAAACTTCAACATGAATGTCCGTACGAAGCTGGCGGAGAGGGAGGATATCTCTGCAGAGGAGAACGGAACGCGGATGGTTTACCCGTCGGAAGGACACGGGAATTCGATGTCTGGCAGCTCGGAGTCATTTGTCTGGAGAGAGAAAGGCGACCCTCGATCAGTGTCATGCCCCGCTCCTGTAGGAGCGATCGTCCTCGCGAAGGCGTGATGCCGTACGAGCCTAGATTGTGCTCGTGCAAGGCGGGTTCCATAACGGCCGATTACAGCGGCTGCGATAGGGTCGTCGTACGAAAGTCCCAAGCAGAGACATTAAACATGCAGCAGAAATTTAGAACAAAACACAAGTTATTCAAAAGATAATCTTTATTGTAGGAACAAATATTACAATGGGGGTGCAAGGCCAAGATTACAATCACTCAAATTCACTCTTCTCATATTACAAATCACTCAGCTTTCTATCATCTCTCAATATAAGTCTTGAATCGACGGATGCTTTGGAGAGGCGATGTCCATACATTATGTCCGGTATAAGTCCAGTCTTCACGCAGATCGCACGCTTCGAATCGTCAAGGAACTCCGTGCCTCGACGCATCCAAGCGAGTTCCGTGCCACGAGCTTCTACCTGTGCCTGCACATAAAAACTATGTGGGTGTCAGTACTCAACTGTACTGGTGGAGTGAGCTCCTCGCCCACCCATACAAAACTGACACGTTCATTTAGTTTGTGCAACATAATCCCTTTACGATTGTCTTTCTACTCTTGCCTTAGGATCGGTGTTTGGACATAGACTCTCGACCAATTTAGTGCCTCTAGACCTTTCACCGTGCCTTGCACTAACAACGTACTCATACCTTTCCTCTAGACCTTCTCGTGCCAACAACGTCAACGTATCGATTCGTGCTTGCCTTTCAGCCCGTATTTGGTACGCAACAACTTAGTCGTGTCATAAACTTGCTCGCGTCTCAAACATCGAGGTCGTACCCAACAACTCAACATAACTTAACCAAACTTGTCTTACGGCCCTTCCTGACTTAACTCGAAACGTCTAATCCAACTTGTGGAACTGGTGTTGAGAACTCAAGCACGACGCCATTTCTCGTGCCGAAGCACGTGTCTTTACGTATAGCCAAATCTTAGGCTCCTGAATCGTGGTGCAGACCGTGCACACATACCTTCTTAACACAACTCGTGCCGTGCTTACCGTTTTCTTTGATTCGACTAACACCGTGCATGCGGATTTGCCGCTTAGCACGCCAATTATCTATATGAAAGGCCACTGGCATAACAAGCCATCGTAGACATAGCTCGGGTAGGTGGCGGGTCCTTCGATGCAAGGAGCTAGCCCCATGGAAAGCCCCCTACTACCCTGGTGTGGTACAAATCAGCACTGCTATAACGTCTTCCCCCTAGGTCGACTGGGCCCGGCGCACCGGCGTAATACCAGTCGAGGAAGAAATCATTGTCGACAAGTTGTCTAATGACCACGCACCTACGAGACATCTAGACTCACGTAAATGCATGGCCGAATTTGTTGTGTAACTGGAACTATTCTTAGCATCTCGTGCTCTAAACCACACTTTGCATAACGCGCATCGGAACCGTGAGACTCCCAACTGAGGGACCGCCTCATACTTTGAAATTGTGCATAGGAACCGCGAGACTCCCAACTGAGGGACCGCCTCAGCGACAAACGGTCGCGTGAACATACTTCTTAAAACCGAGGAAACGACTACTACATAGCCTTCCAACTTAACTTGAACAACACGTGTTCCTTAAGTGCCATAGACCGTGGCTAACTTTACACCGTACCGACCGTGGCTCATGCCTTAAACCGACTTACGTTCTGTGCAACACTATTGCCCAAGTCACACTTTATATTATGGGCCTTGAGATCGTGGGACTGAATAACTTGTCACGTACCAGAACCAGAATACTGGAGAGCGGGGGCAGACATAGCCAGCTACGTATATAGAAGTACAACCACCTCGCTATACGGTCACGGCTGTCAAGGATACATGAGGGTTTAACTACAAGCCAGCAGTCTCTTAAGGTCATAAACAAACCTATTGTCTCAATCACAAGCAAGTAAGTAAAAGTTACAAGATGTATGATCATTAAATATACAATAGTAAGGCGTCCCAAACATTACATATTCCGCTGATCATGAAGCTAGTCGTTACAAAATGTTAGGACTAGCAAGAGTTTAGTCATACATGATCAACCCTAGGATCTGTCAATCATGTTACAACCCGTAGGCAGACAGTAAATAAGTGCAATCGAGCTAAACAGGTGCTCGCCGGCTAAACGCCTCAAAAGAATATGTTTCCAATAAAGTGGGAGATCAAAAATAAACCCATTCGTTGCCAGGGTTCCGTCTAGTGGCCACCATCTGGCTGGAAGGTCGGTAGATCCTCTGGAGCTGCTCCGAAATCTGGTCACACAAAACCAGCTGGGTCAGACCCCAGAAAGAGCAAGTGCCACAAGAGAGGCTTCACTTAGGAACTAAAACCAGCAATCAGCACAAGAGTATAAATAAAGTAAGAACTGGAAATAAGGAAAATACATCAGGATGATATACGACGAGATAACAATGGAACTATTCAGATAACCATGTTACAACCCGTAAACCAAACAAGGACCGGGGTTATAACCCTTCGTCTGAACAGAACTTGGAATTCTCACCATTTATCAGTAAAATAAATACAAGCATTCTGGTCATGCAGTAATCTGGTCAGGGCAAGACTAGACTGGTTAGACTCCATCCAATCATTTCATGGCCAAGCAAGAATTATGGCTTGATACTTTAACTAACTAGGGTTATCACAGGCCTAATTACTAACAAGATGCAGTGAGATTATTCCACAGCCACAAGCCCTGCAGTCCATCCAGGTTACCCAGGTCGAAAATTAGAGGTTGAATTCGGGTGGGTACATCGTCCAGGAAATACATGTACCCTTAGGTAGCTTGAAGGAGGCAACACATGACAGTGTGCTGGAAATGTGCCCTACTCGTCGGCAGGCTACAGATCCCAAGGCGCGCCCAGGTAACGGGATTGCCTGTAGCTGGGAAATCTCTTCATGACTACTGTGTAATTCTAGTTGTTAACCTTAGTCCATTTCCTTAGGTACTCCTGACCGTGGTACTCAGGAGTCCCATCCTAGACATAATGCAAGACAGGACTGGTTTATTTGTACAAGCACAATTGCCCACGGTGTCCATGTTATTTATACAGGTCATGCCATATCAGGTAGCCGTCGCAACAGCTGTTCAAGATATATCATGTTAGGTTATCATGTCAAGTGTACTTTGTCAGGAGTGCGCCACGACGGGCCACTATCATGTCAGGTTAGTCATGTCAGGAGTGCACCGCTACGGATCACTGTCATGTCAGGCTCAATTATCATGTCCAAACAAATCAAGTAAATTCGTGATTATCAAGTTCATAACAAAAGGCGTAAGGATATAAAATGGACGTAAAATATCTATTAAAATATCAATACACAGGGCTATAGGAGAGCCATGCGGCTAAGACATATGCGGTCAGGAATGATCTCATGCGGCTGGAAGAGAACAGCCCATGCGGCTGAATAGGGTCAGGCGCTGCGGCTAGCGGGAGAAAAGGCTTATGCGGTCAAAGGGGGGTATCAGTCATATGCGGCTTGGAGATCCAGTCAGTCATGCGGCTGAGAAAGGCAAGACATATGCGGCCAGGAGGATAGGGAATTCATACGGCTGGCGTGGGATGGGTCCATGCGGCTCGCGAGTGTAGTATCATGAGGCTGGGAGTGAAGGGTGCATATGCGGCTAAGTATGGACTCAGCCTCATGCGGCCAAGGGTGCTGATGCATATGCGGCTTGGAAGCAAGGCTTTATGCGGCCAGACAGGTTACACGCCTATGCGGCCAGTATATGAAGGGGGTGCATGCGGCTCAGTTAGGAGCTCATGCGGCCAGGTCAGTTCAAGGGCTCATGTGGCTAGTAAGGAGTACAAGTTCATGTGGCTAGGAAAGGCAAGGGCGCATATGCGGCTAAGTGGGGAAAGTCCATGCGGCTAGGAGAACACTTTTCGCATGAAATATTCATGCGGTCAAGTCAAGTACTGTTCTTCTTCTCCAAACTTTCGAGAAGAAGAACACCAAGAAGCCATGGCCACCAAGCTGCATAGAACCTTCATCCGGAGTCCAAATCCGAATTTCCATAGGTCAAAATAGGGCAGAATGAAATACTCTACAACATGGAACCATCAAAACTCGGAAATAACAAGATTAAGTAGATCAAAACCCAAGAATTCTGAAAATAAAATAGACTTAGATCTACAAGAATCTAGCCATAAAAAGTGAAAATGCCAAGTTCTAAAGTAAGTTAAAAAGCTATAAGAAAGAGAATGAAGCAATAAAATTGGAGTTCCTCCATGAAGCAAGTTGCACTTGCCTAGACCTCTCTCTCCCTCTCTCTGGTAGGTGAAGAATTAATGGAGGGAAGAAGGAGAGTAATGAAGAGAGAGAATAGAAGAATGGGTTAATAAATGGTAGTGGTGGTGGTAGGTAGGGGGTTCACCCTTTGGTTCATAATGAACCAATAGCAATCCCAAACTGAACCAAGCCAACCCGAACCAAGAATAACCAAGCCAAACCAAACCAAGGAGATATGCAAATACAAGATAAAATACGTATACATATTCCAAATACGTAATACGAACACAGGCATTACATAACTCGACAACCGTAGAAAGAGCGAGACAGTACTTAGAATGACTTTAGTCGACCGGCATAACTTTGTCTAATACTACTCACGCCTACAGCTTAACCCGAGGGACGAGCAAAGGCTATGCCAAGCCTTGCATCGTGGAACCATGCACGCTTTATCAAGCATTTATGCGGGCGACGCCTATGACATAGGCTAACTCTTAGCTTTTGTACCGAAGACCAACTTTCCTTCTTCCAAGCCACGGGACGAAGGACCGAGTGTTATTTTTAAAGCACGATGTGTACCAACTCTAAGCTGACCGTTGGACCTTTCCATATTCTAACTCAATTTGACACGTTAGGATTATTCCCTTAGCTATGTAGATTCGTCTCTTTTATTATCAAGCCTACTTGTGCATTTACAAATATTCGATTTGTTATGTGAAGGCTAAGATGAGGCAAGTTCACCGAAACTACCCCACCTGGGCGAGAAGTCGCCTCGACCGAGCGGGCCTCTGAGCAAGCTGTTGCAAGGCTAATTCCGAACGCCGTCGGCGTCTCGATTCCTCCGATTGACTGAGCAGGACGGGGCACTACATCATACACTACTCAGAAAAAGTTTTGTCCTTGAAACTTACTAAGTACACTTATCGGCTTATAACTTGATTCAACATCCTACGTTTCTTGTACACAATACTCCTATGCGTTCCCTCAATCCGAGCCACGCTCGTGCTTATCGCTAACTTAGTCGTAGGTCACACCAACCGATCAACAAACATTCAAACTCGTCCCAATTCAATAATCGCAATACCATCAACATTTCTTCGAAACTCACGATCTCAAAATCCTCGACACTTTCCCGTTCCTCAAGTCTCACTTGATTCAACGTATCACTTAGTTGGATCATGCACATATTCTAGGTGTCCCTAAAATACATGTATTTCAGCGAAGCCTCGTGACAGAGAATCTGCCATCACCACTCGAGTCGGATCGTGCACATATTCGGGCGTCCCTGATATACGTGCTTGTCATCCGAGCCTCATGAGTGGTGCCATCACAAATCCTACAACTTCGTACTCGGACGTCGGCCTAACCGCTAGGCTATGTCTTTCCGTTAGTATTGGAATCATAGTTCCCAAACAGCGATATCAACACTGACCCCATTCTAAGGTCAAACCAAGTTGATAGTACGGGGTTTTCTACCCAAGCTCGCATCACTCCAATTTCTAAACTTCGATTCATAGACTTCCGAGACACATCCCAACATTCGTCGCTCGGGGTCCGAGTCATTCGGCAAAGCCATCCTACGATAACTCACGTTTCAACCAATTCCTCGACATATCAATATAACTCGTTCACTAAACCATTTCGCATAGCCTGTCTCTTCGAGCACGTTCGACGTAATCTACCTACCGATCCTTTTCAAGTCAAGCACGCTACGACACAATTCATTTCTAAACCATAATTCATATTTCATATTTCCTAAGTTGTTCATCACAATTTGCATATCCGATCGTGAGGTCGTCTAGCTTAACAATATGTTGTGCCCCGATCTTACGTGATTCAGATTATCCACGGTGGGCATGAATCACCATGCACGCTCCCGCAGAATAATCATCCTCATCATGACGTAACTCTTGTTCAAATCTAGACTAGTTCCTTCTCGATACGCGGATTGGACCTACTCAATCCTCAAGTTTTATTCAATCATCAATCGTAAGTCCTAATCTCCCTAAATTTTCTTTCGTATCAAACCAACAAGTCGAGACAATCAGAGTTGTCGCATCCTGATTTTTTTAGTTCGATCATTTTTGCGACATGAGTCACTATGTCAGCGCTCACGCGGAAGGATCGCCCCAAATCCGACGCAACGTATGTGCGATGCTAGAGTTGCGCTCGCGCAAGACAAGATCGTCGACATTGTGGTTATCAATGCAATCTTCAAGACACGATTGTGTTCATCCAACATTCATTTCATACAAAGTCCTAAGTATTGCATCCATCAGAACAATAACACTTGCACGAACGTCATTCCTCGAATTAGAGTGCCCCCGAGTTATCACATATCGATCTTTGATACGCCTCAATACCATCGATGATATGCGTAACTTGAGGATCTTCTTTTTGCAATGAATTTTGAGTCGTACGAATGATGCTATCGTCCGATTGGATAATCTCTTTGTCATTCAAATTCAAATCTGATCATTATCCCTCGAATCGTTCACAACATCAATTTCCTCAAACCTAAATTCATGTATCGTTCATCCGTCTATATTAAGTCATCGACCAACGTATTTCCTTCAAATCACATCATTCCTTGCTAACTCGATCATCTAGCAACATCAATTCCAATCCTCAAAGTCATTTGCGTAACTTCAAAATCAAACCTTTCATGCACGCAATCTTTCTATTGTGCTAACTTTTTGTATACGATCCGTATCAATTTCTTCGATCAAGTCATCCATTTATTTTATCATTTAGAATCTCCATTCAACCATTTCGTAATCCTTTTATTCACAAATCGTCCGAACGATATCTCGTTTGTGACTCTCGAATCATGACCAACTAAGCGCTACTCGTTCTAAGGCTTTGCGATATCATCGCTTGTCGACATACTCATACTATCCGTAAATCCCTTAGTTTCGCTCAAACAATTTCTATAATGTCCATACACTACTCAGGATTTGAGCCACTCGACTAGTCGTCGACACTCTTATTTTTTTTCGAAGTTATCATATACACCACTCGGGGTCAAGTCAATCTATAAATCCTCAAAAAGGTCAAACGATTCACAATCGACATGTTTAATTTCAAGCGTTCGTCCGTTCCTCAAGGTCTAAGAACCATTTCTCGTATTCGCTTTAGCGTTGGTCAAGTAGCGTCTCTATCAACATACGTTCTAAGTCTCACTTATTCTCGTCCGAGCGATAGTCAATCTCGCTCGTAAACTCGTTCACACCAGAAGGTCTACGTACGCGATACTCGGCACAACTTAGCCAAAAGGCTGTGTGCATGACCATCCCGTTTGAACTATACTTTGGTCTCGTGTACTCGTTTGCTATTGTCAGCGTAAGGTTATTCAAGCACGCACTGCGTTTGCTAACTTTTAGTATCGATTTTCTTTCAACTCAAGTCCATCGTAGTTTGGCACAAAGGCCTTCGCTTATCGATCCCGTTTAACCAAGTACTCGTACGAGCTTTTGAAAATATTAGACTTATTGTACGAACAACCCGTGGGACAATTTGAGAGAAAGCGCACCAACGATATCAACTTGCAGAAGCAATACTTCAGAGTTTGCGGAAACAACAGAGTTAAAGAATTCAATCGATAGTCCAAGAACGTAAAGCCGTGCTCTGATACCATTATATCATGCTCCGCTTCCGTAGGAGCGATCGTCCTCGCTAAGGAGTAATACCGCATGAGCCTAGATTGCACTCGTGGAAGCCGAGTTCCATAACGGCCGATTACAACGGCTGTGACGGGGTCGTCGCACGGAAGTTCCAAGCAGAGACATTGAACATGCAACAAAAATTTAGAACAAAACATAAGTTATTCAAAAGATGATCTTTATTGTAGGAACAAAGATTATAATGGAGGCACAAGGCCAAGATTACAATCACTCAAATTCACTTTTCTCATATTACAAATCACTCAGCTCTCTATTATCTCTCAATACAAGTCTTGAACCGAAGGATGCTTCGGAGAGGCAATGTCCATACATTATGTCCCGTATAAGTCCAGTCTTCACGCAGAACGCATGCTTCGAATCGTCAAGGAACTTCGTGCCTCGACGCATCCAAGCGAGCTCCACGCCACGAGCTTCTACCTGTGCCTGCACATAAAACCAATGTGGGTGTCAGTACTCAACTGTACTGGTGGAGTGAGCTCCTCGCCTACCCATACAAAACCGACACGTTCATTTAATTTGTGCAACAAAATTCCTTTACGATTGTCTTTCTACTCTTGCCTTAGGATCGGTGTTTGGACATAGACTCTCGACCTATTTAGTGCCTCTAGATCTTTTACAGTGCCTTGTACTAACAACGTACTCATACCTTGCCTCTAGACCTTCTCGTGCCAACAAAGTCAACTTATCGATTCATGCTTGCCTTTCAGCCCGTATTTGGTACGCAATAACTTGGTCGTGTCATAAACTTGCCCGTGCCTCAAACATCGAGGTCATTCCCAACAACTCAACATAACTTAACCAAACTTGCCTTACGGCCCTTCCAGACTTTACTTGAAACGTCTAACCCAACTTGTGGAACCGGTGTTGAGAACTCAAGCACGACGCCATATCTCGTGCCAAATCACGTGTCTTTACGTATAGCCAAATCTTAGGCTCCTGAATTGGAGTGCAGACCGTGTACACATATCTTCTTAACACAACTCGTGCCATGCTTACCCTTTTCTTTGATTCGACTGACACTGTGCATGCGGATTCGCCGCTTAGTATGCCAATTATCTATATGAAAAGCCACTGGAATGACAAGCCATCATGGACATAGCTCGGATAGACGGAGGGTCCTTCGATGCAAGGTAGCTAGCCCCATGGAAAGCCCCCGACTAACCTGGTGCGGTACAATCAGCACTGCTATAAAGTCTTCCCCCTAGGCCGACTGGGCTCGGCGCACCGGCGTAATACCAGTCAAAGAAGAAATCTTTATCGACAAGTTGTCCAATGACCACGCACCTACGAGACATCTAGACTCACGTAAATTGCATGGCCTAATTTGTCGTATAACTGGAACTATACATTGCATCTCGTTCTCTAAACTATACTTTGCATAACGTTCATCGAAACCGTGAGACTTCCAACCGAGGGACCGCCTCATACTTTAAAATTGTGCATAGAAACCATGAGACTCCCAACTGAGGGACCGTCTCAGCGACAAACGGTCGCATGAACGTACTTTTTAAAATCGAGGAAACGACTACTACATAGCCTTCCAACTTAACTTGAACAACCCGTGTTCCTTAAGAGTCACAGACCGTGGCTAACTTTACACCATGCCGACCGTGGCTCGTGCCTGAAACCGACTTACGTTCTGTGCAACACTATTTCCCAAGTCATGCTTTATATTACGGGCCTTGAGATCGTGGGACTGAATAACTCGACAACCGTAGAAAGAGCGGGACAGTACTTAGAATGACTTAGGTCGACCGGCATAACTTTGCCTAACATTATACAAGCCTACAGTTTAACCCGAGAGACGAGCAAAGGCTATGCCAAGCCTTGCATCGTGGAACCGTGCACGCTTTATCAAGCGTTTATGCGGGTGACGCCTATGACTTAGGCTAACTCTTAGCTTTTGCACCGAAGACCAACTTTCCTTCTCCCAAGCCACGGGACGAAGGACCGAGTACCATTTTTAAAGCACGCTGTGCACCAACTCTAAGCCGACCGTTGGACCTTTCTATGTTCTAACTCAATTTGACACATTGGAATTATTTCCTTAGCTATGTGGATTCGTCTCTTTTATTATCAAGCCTACTTGTGCATTTAAAAATATTCGATTTATTATGTGAAGGCTAAGATGAGGTAAGTTCACCGAAACTATCCCACCTGAGCGAGAAGTTGCCTCAACCGAGCGGGCCTCCGAGCAAGCCGTTGCAAGGCTAATTCCGAACGCCGTCGGCATTTCGATTCCTCTGATTGACTGAGCGGGACGGGATACTACAATCAGGCCTCAGAATCCCCGTAAAAGATTTCTCGGAGGAGACCCTGGAGGTAGTGGGTGCATGGGCCGTAGGGGGTGTGGGCGCATGTCTCACAGATGGGGGGCGTATGCACCCTGGCGGGGGTTAGTGGGCGCATGGCCTCCGGCTGAAGAGGGGGAGGGCGCTGAGTTCTTAACCTCCTGGAACTTAGCAAGTGTTGCTTGGGGGGCGCATGGCCCCCGATCGTTGGAGCCTGGCGTATGTCCTCCTCGGACAACCCGCCCGAGGATGGAAGGAGCGGCTAGTCTATGTGCCGTGAAGCGGGGGGTAGGGCTCATGGTCATCAACGATGGGTGCAAAGCCCTCTACACAGGGAAGCAGTGGCGCATGTTAAGGAGCGATGGCGGGACCAGAGGAAGAGGGCGCATAGGAGCCAGCGTTGGTCGCATAGCCCCCTGCACAAGGACGCGGGGGCACATAGCGGAGGGGGGGTGCTTGGCCGACTGCGGGCGCATAGCAGCCCCGCTGGGAAGAGAGCGCATGGTCCCTCACCGAAGGATGGGGGCGCATAGGGTGCTTTGGGGGAAATTCGAAATTTGAACTGGATGAGCGGGAAGCTCGCAAACCTGGCTCGACAGGCATGGTAGCAACCGGACGCGTCGGGCAAGGCTGGAGGAGGGTGCCATAGGGGGCTGCCGGGGCACTGTGCTACCGGAGGGGGAAGGCAGTACGAGGGGGTGGCGGGGAGATCCCGGCTGCTGCCGTAGGGCATCGCGGAGGGCTCGATGGATGGGTCTCGGCTCAGAGATGGCCACCGGGGATTGGTGGCCACCATGACGGAGGCGACACCGACCAACGAGAGCTGCTCGCGCGTCCAGGCCGGGGGCTGCCGTGAAGCCTGCGATATGCGCTCGCCTGCGCCGGCCGGAGAATTGAGAGAGGTGGCAAGCGTCCCTCGAGCGACGCCGAGGAGGGCCGGGGGCCGGCTACCGGCGAGCCAACGGAGCTCGGCCCCGGCTCCGAGAGCGGACGGGGTGGGGGGGCGTCATGGGACCATGCAGGCACGGGAATAAGGATATATATATATATTTTTTTTTTCGACAGGCATGGTAGCAACCGGACGCGTCGGGCAAGGCTGGAGGAGGGCGCCATAGGGGGCTGCCGGGGCACTGTGCCACCGGAGGGGAAAGGCAGTACGAGGGGGTAGCGGGGGGATCCCGACTGCTGCCGTAGGGCATCGCGGAGGGCTCGATGGACGGGTCTCTGCTCAGAGATGGCCACCGGAGATTGGTGGCCACCATGACGGAGGCGACACCGACCAACGAGAGCTGCTCGCGCGTCCAGGCCGGGGGCTGCCGCGAAGCCTGCGATATGCGCTCGCCTGCGCCGGCCGGAGAATTGAGAGAGGTGAGCGTCCCTCGAGCGACGCCGAGGAGGGCCGGGGGCCGGCTGCCAGCGAGCCAACGGAGCTCGGCCCCGGCGTCGAGAGCGGACGGGGTGGGGGGGCGTCATGGGACCATGCAGGCACGGGAATGAGTATATATATATATATATATATAAATATATATATTTCATATATATATATATGAAATATATATAATATATATATATATATATATATATATTGGAAAAGGAAATTTCATTAAAAACAAACGAACAGAGAGCGAGCCCCACAGGCGGGACCCGGATTCAAAATTCAAAACCCACTAAAGACAAAAAGTAAACAAAAACTCAACGGACGCACGGTCCCCAAGGGGGCACGTGGCTCGAAGGGGGACTGCCCGATGTGAACGCTGGACCCGAGTGCGGGGCTGCCCGAGGGGGGCACGGGGCCCGAGGAAGAGGGGCGCAGCCCACGGGGCTTCACGAACCGACGAGGAGGAGGGGGACACGGATCCGCCGAGAGCCAGGGGGAAGCCGCCGGGAGAGAGTCGGCCCGAGGGGGCCAGCGCGGGGACGACGAAGCCTGCGATACGTGCTCGCCTGCGCCGGCTGGAGAAAAGAGCGAGGTGGCGAGCGTCTCCCTCGAGCGACGCCGAGGAGGGCCGGGGGTTGGCTGCCGGCGGGCTAACGGAGCTCGGCCACGGCGCCGAGAGCGGACATGGTGGGGGGGGGGGGTCATAGGACCATGCAGGCACAGGAAGAGGGATATATATATATATATATATATATATATATATATATATATATATATATATTATATTTCATATATATATAAAATAATATATATTTTTCATATATATATATATTTATAATTTTCATATATATATATATATTTGGAAAAGGAAATTTCATTAAAAACAAACGAACAGAGAACGAGCCCCACAGGCGGGACCCAGATTCAAAATTCAAAACCCACTAAAGACAAAAAGTAAACAAAAACTCAACGGACGCACGGTCTCCAAGGGGGAACGTGGCCCGAAGGGGGGGCTGCCCGATGTGGACGAGGGGCCCGAGTGCGGGGCCTGCCCGAGGGGGCGCGTGGCCCGAGGGAGAGGGCACGGCGGGGAAAGGGAAGGCCTCCCCGGGGAATAAGGAGGCTCTCCCTAGAAGGAGAGGGGTGAGGAGATAGGGGCCGTCTAGGGAGGGGGAGATAGGAAGGAGGGAGAGTGAGAGGGTGGCGGAGGGGTGGCCGGCAGCCGATAGGGGCTAGAAGTAGCGGCTCGACCCCATGGAGTGGGCGTATGACGCCCACGGCGTAGCGGAGGTTGAACTGGGACCGCCGGGGAGAGAAGAGTGCCAGTGGGGCACGACCGACTGGGCTAGTAGGGAGTACTAGTACCACCACAGAGTGGTGGGGTCCTGGAAGTAGGCCGTCGCCGAGGAGGAGGGAGACGCGGCGAGATGGGCGACGAAAGGGGAGAGGGGGTCTGCTGCCGAGGCAGAGGGAGGCACGGAGGGAGGGAACTCCGGGAGGAAGTCTGCAGGCACCGGGGGGGAACCGATGCGGGGGGATGCGCGGAGGAAGGAAGCGTCGGGAGAGATGTGACAGCCTGGGCGAAGGGCGCTAGGGCCGGAGGAGACGGAGGAGGCGAACCTGACGGATCGGAGCTGGAACCTGGAGCCGCGAGGTCGCCGAGCTCTGGAGGGGGGAGGCGGATCCGAGGCGATCATCGCACGGGACTCAGAGAGTCGCCTCGGGAAGGGGGAGCGGGGGGTGAGGCCTCGACCGCAGGAGGGGCGGCACAGCGGTGGGGACGGCGACTGACCGGGGAGATAGGCCGGGGCCGAGGAGGGAGGGAGCCGAGGACGACCGTAGGCGCCGAGCTCGGCGATGCCTACGACGCCGAGGGCATCGACAGCGCTGAGGAAAAAAGAAGATGGGGGAGGGGCCACCGCACGTCGGGCAGACGCCGGCCGGCTACGCCGAGGGAGGAGGGGCTTCCAGCGGGAGGAGCGGCCGGGGGAAGCCTGGCCAACAGCCGAGACCGGGATGGCCGGGAAGGAAAGGGGACCCTCGGCGGGGCGAGGGGCGCCGGAGAGCGGCCGGCCACCATCCGGGCACGATGGGGGGGAACTCGAGGAGCGGACGAGCTCCTTCCCGAGGAAGCCAAGCCCAAACCCCTGCCATATATATATATATATATATATATATATATATATATATATATATAAACAAATATTCCAGTTTCTTACTAGATTTTATAAAATCTCGTGAGTCGAATAAACCCACCCCAACTCGACAGTTCTCCACAGAACAGAGAAATTTTGAGGGATTGGATTCAAATCGAATCTTCTCAAAATTCTTCTCCACATCCAACCATATCAAATTCTCCAGTAGATAGGATTTTATTCACCCAATAATTTGGTTTAAATACTAGTAATTCAAATCAAAATAGGGTTTAAACCTCGGTATATAAACAAAGTAGCGCCGCTAGAGGATTTCTCCAGAAAACCCTTCGATACTCCACACAACCTTATCCTTAAATGCCAGAGCCTCCCAGACACCCCCGTGCCCCTTCGCGACCGGCTGAACGCTGCAGTCGACCACCGCAGCGCTGGGGCGCCACCCAAACCCGACAAGAACAGAGCCCTGTCTTGTTTCGATAGACAGTACGTACCCCCTTTCTTCGCTTATTTTCTTGACGAATACTCGACTATATTTCAATCTTGCAAATCCTATAGAAAGACTGTACGACCTTCTAGAAACCCCAGTAAATAGATTTGAGTATAGGAAGAAAATCGATTCGGACGAAGAAAAATTGTTCGAAAACAGAACATCAAAATAGTCCTGAACCCTGAGTCTGAAGGATGTTTTTGAACCCAATATTTGGAATTTCAAAAATCTATTTGAAGAAAGTCCTAGACAACCTATAGGGCTTTGCAACCCTTCTTGTGGATTTAGATTCTGTCGACTGTGCGTCGAGAAATCAACTTTCTAAAATAGAAAAAAAACCACTTTTAAAATAGTAGAAAATTTAGAAAATTTCTCGACACGACATGCGCTCCTACAAATTAGGCGACGTGGTCACGAACCGAAAGTATCGAAAGGTGCATATCGAATTCGTGAATGTGTGGGATTCGACGAAACTCGATTTCGTTGTGTATGCATGAGGCAAATCAGTCGAGATGTTCTGTATCGATCTTTTGCAAACTAGCCTACAAATGAAAATTGTGCCACTGGACTTGTGTTATTTTTTTCCTGTGAGCCAATTTTGGTCCGATTCTGAAAAGGTCGACCGAAACGCTATTTTGGCTGGCTCGCGATCCGATCCAACGAGCAAAATTATGCACTGCTCACTGGAATCCAGATTTAGACATACAGTTGAGTTCATATTATTAAGCTAGACCCATAAACATATAACTGATGACTTTAGAGACCGACACGCTTTTTGATACAAAGTGGATCCAATGGCGGACACCAATTTGACCTAAAATTATGATTTTGCCCCTGTATCCAGATTTGGACTATGGGTATGTGATCTTAGACATTAATTTTATGTCAAAAACATTCGTGATGTTTATTTCAGCATCCGAGGACGTTTGCAGGAGTTGACTTTCATTGCTCTAGATTTCTTACGGTTTGCGTTATTGGACGTTACAATTTCTGCATACCATCTTCAGGCAAGATACCTTGCCACTATGTACTTTTTACTTACTATTATTTTATTTTATTATTTTATTATGTTTATTTATATACTACGTATTTCTTTTATACTATACGTCCAAGTCATACTTGGGTGCGAACGGCTGCATTAGTCGTTTTATTGCCTCTCTTTATTTTTATGCATGATGACCTAGTACTAGATGACCACCCCTTTGATCTTAGATATTGGCATATCTTCTTTTGCCTTGACACTTGATTATCACGAGTTGTGAGTCACATGTAGGGCATAGGCTCGCGTAGTCGGCTGGCCACCGATACGTATGAGACGTGCGATGGTTAGGATATAACTGAGAATAGAATTTGCATGATTAGTGGACATAGAAGTTATTAGAAGTTCATATATATTATGGAGATAATATAGTTAGGCATAGGGTGGAGAAAACAAATCCTTAGCGTATGGGCCAAATATGCACTTCCCTTATGTACCTGAAAGCTCCACTGGAGATACGGGCATGATTACCCACATTTTCCTGATCCTGCTGGCCTCTGATGTTCGAGGAATGTCATACTTTGAGGTCCCTGGTGCCCAAAGAGGGGGCCATATCAATCCCATTATATCCAGAGTGCCTATGTGTTGAAGGTTTGTTCTTAACTTCATATTCACAGTAGATTGGTTTGACAACCTATTGCATGCATTATTTATTTTATTACACAGTTTATATGGCATGTTTATTTTCC
Organism: Iris pallida; assembly: GCA_029216955.1. Taxonomy (NCBI): domain Eukaryota; kingdom Viridiplantae; phylum Streptophyta; class Magnoliopsida; order Asparagales; family Iridaceae; genus Iris; species Iris pallida. The sequence goes on from JANAVB010005014.1 coordinate 112,613, forward strand.
TGTATGTTGTTACGTTCCTCTGAGGACCTAGTGATCTCTCCAGGCTTAGTCAACCAGTATTATCCCCAGGAGTACAACTCTGCCTTGGATCCATCTTTCTCAGTTGTTGAGGTCTCGACATCCGAGATCTAGTTACTTATGAGGACATGATTTTACTATATTTGTAGTGGACATCTTTTCCTTGTTTTATTTTGTTTTATTTTAGGAGGTCAGACTGCAGTTATCTCAGACTATTTTTCATAGCTGTTTGGTAGTGGATTTGTCTCCACTCGACTATATATTTTTTAACTCTGTTATTTTATCTATCTGGACTATTGCTTATTTCTTGTGTTCCATGGATGAGATATTGATTCTATGACTACCTATAGTTTAATTATTTATAGCTTATGTATGTGTAATAGGATTCCATATATTGGAGTATTCTTCGTATGCATACAGCTGGGATATTTTGTATGCCTGGTCCTATGTATATTGGGACTGGGGCATTACAAAAGGATCAAACCTATGGTGAGAATTATTTGATACCTTCTCTCCAGTTGCCAGAATGACATCTATTCGTGTACTTTTGTCCTTGGTTGTGCGCTATGACTGGCCACTGCTTCAGTTGGATATCAATAATGCTTTATGTGATGAAACCTTCCGGGTTCGTTGCAAGAGGGGGTAAAGTGTGTCATCTGCGGAAGGCCCTCTATGGTCTAAAACAATCACCTCGTGCATTGTTTAGTCGATTTACACATGTTGTTACTCAGTTTGGCATGTGTCAATCAAAGAAGGATCATTCGGTATTCTACCGATAGACATTAGCTGGAAGGACAATAGTTGACTTTAGTCATATTAATATTAGTATTAGTGGACTTTAGTCCTACATTGCCTAGAACAATAGTGAGAGGGGTTAGCTTCTCCTATATATATGTATCTCTCCTTCATTAATAAAATAATTCCATTATTTCTCTACAAATTGCAAAGTGAACTAGCCTATTTCAAAACAGATTTACTCCAGACACGAATTTAATACTCCTAACATGATTGTAACATTATGGCTTAAACAAGCTATAGAACTGCTACAAATTAACATGTTAACATAGTTGTAATTAGCTAGAGTGATTTGTAACAACAATCATCCATAAGCAAAATTACTATGTAAACTGACTGTATAGGGAAGTCTTTCTGGTTACAGACCATGCTTAAGCCGGTCGATCTTAGAGTACATGTCCTTAATAAGTACACCTTTTGTCATCTTCTGATTAACCTAAAAATATAAAGCAAACATTAGAAACCAATTTTTATGCATCTGTCTAACCATCACAGAGACACATGATTGACTTTTGGTTTATTCTTGATATTATTTGCCTAATGCGCGTAATCTAGGGTACTGAATCTCTTCAAGGCAGTGGACCGAGGGAGCCTCTGTCACCGCAATGTACTCTGCCTCTGTCGTCGATAAGGCAACACACATCTACAACCGCGATTGTCATGATACCGCTCCTCCAGCAAACAACATCATATAGCCCATAGTCGATCGCCTCGTGTCTACATCTCCAGCCATATCAGCGTCGGTATATCCAACCAGCTTTGGCTCATCACCATCAAAAAAAGTCTCCAATCGGCAATGCCCTGAAGGTATCATAGAATCAACTTAACCGCACTCTAATGTACCCTTCCAGGATTTGAAAGATACCTGCTAACTGTGCCAGCTGCATGAGCGATGTCTGGCCTCGTACACACCATAGTATATATAAGGCTTCCTACAGCTGAGGCATATGGAACCCGCTTCTTATCTTCTTTTTCATCCTCAGTAGATGGATACTGCTCCTCAGTGAGCTTAAAGTGGGCCGCAAGGGGACAACTCACTTTCTTCGACCGGTCCATCCCAAAACGCTGAAGTACCCGGTAAATGTACTTCTTTTGGGACAAGTTTAGCAGCTTGGAATCTCTCTCTAAGCTGATCTCTATCCCAAGAATAGTCTTTACTGCACCTAAATCCTTCATAGAGAAGGCCGCACCCAGTTGGCGCTTCAACTCCGCTATCCTAGTGGCATTCCGAGCTACTAATAGCATGTCATCAACATAGAGCAATAAAATAATAAAATCATCATCGGCAAAGTACCTCATAAATACACAATAATCTGATGCCATCCGTGCATAACCATGCTCCCACATAAATGACTCGAACTTCCTGTACCACTGCCTCGGAGCCTGTTTTAGACCATACAAGCTCTTCCTCAAACGACAGACCAAATATGACTTGCCCTTCTCACAGAATCCCTGTGGTTGCTCCATGTATAACTCCTCCTCAAGATCACCGTAGAGAAATGCCATCTTCATGTCCATCTGCTCAACCTCCAAGTCGAGACTAGCTGCCAATGCTAGCACCACCCGAATAGACGACTGCTTGATGACCGGCAAAAAGATCTCATCATAATTCTCGCATTTCTGCTGACCATAGCCTTTAACTACCAGCCTCGTTTTGTATTGAGGGCGAGTAGCATCATCCGTCTGCTTCACTCTAAACACCTATCGATTCTTCAAAGCCTTCTTGCCCTTTGGCAACTGCACCAGCTCATAAGTAGAATTGGCGCATAAGGAACCCATCTCCTCCTGCATAGCCTGCATCCACTCCTGCATGTGTTTGTCTTCCATAGCCTCTGTGTAATCCTCCAAAATTTTGGTGGATTTTTTGTTTATATGTTTATTACATAAATATTTTGTTTTTAATTGTTTCATTAATAAATCTATAAATATTATCTTAGTCATGCTCAGTTTTGGTTACACACTGACTAGACGATATGGCACGACCACTGCAGCTAAGTGCCTTGACTAACATGTTAGCGGTGGGTGCTAATAGATTTATTTTATTTAGAATATTTAGTTGTTTAAATTATGAAATCGTATTATGGCTATCTTGACCATTTAATATTTATAAAATTACTATTTTGGAGTTTAGAAGTTTATAATTGTTTGTAAAAAAATAATAATATATTAGTAGTAATATGTAGTCCCTCCTAATTATTATAACCTTGCTAAGTTATTTTTGTACAAATTCTATTATTATTATTAACACTATTACATTATTATCATCATTAATATTATTATAGTTTTTCCTAGCCAATTGTTAATTTAATAGTAGGCAATAATTATTAGAAATATGTGCAAAAATATATTAGTAAGGTTTTAGAAAATATTTTATATTTTTAGTATTTATTTAAAAAATTTATTAGGATTTCTTTTGGTATTATGAAAATTATTAGGGGTTTTGTTAAAGAAAAAGAAAAAAAATTTACTGAGCATCACTGTTCATTGAACAGTGCTTTGCTCCTCCCAACCGTGAACCCAGAAAAACAAGACCCCAGCAGCTCAGCTGCTTTGTTTTTTTAAAAATCGTTCGATTAAATCTTGCCAAAATTTTACTATGAATTCATAAACCTATTCTCTTCCGGATCACCCTAAATCTAGATACAAAATCAAATTCAGATTTGATTTTAGATCAAATCAAAACCCTCTATAAATATCGTTTAAACCTAAGAACTACTTCCCTTCTCGAGTCACCACGCAGCCTCCTCAAGCCTTTGCGCATGAAACCAGTATCCTCTGACCCCAGGCATGATTCCTCCGACCTCTGTGCCGCCGTCACGGCCATCGGACCACTGTCGACGGCCCCCATTCGTCGAATTTTTGTCGGGAAGCACCGTCCCTATTTTTGACAGGACAATAAGGTACGTACTTCTCGATCAAATTTCTCCCTGCGTACTCGATCAATTTCTGCCCTAGATGATCCTCTTAGATGAAAACCTAACCAACTTTCATCCCGGCAACTGGTTCGAGTTGAATCGAGTTGGAATCGACAGAAATATACTTGAGAAATCGAGAGAAAAACTCGTGCCAACAGAACAGTTAAAGTTGTCCAACCACCCTACTTGGAAGACAGATTCTGATCTAGTCTTTACAGATTTTTCCAAAATAATTGAATACAGTTAAACACAACCTATAGGCCAGCAAATTTCTTTTCGTAGATTCTAATTTCATCAATTATGTGCCAAGTTATTGGATTTCAAAATTTAAGAAAAACTTGTTTTCAAAAACTTGATGTTTAGAAAAATTAACCGATATGGCGTGCGCTCCGACAAACTGGGCACCTTGGTCGCGCACTATACGCATCGAAAGGCGTGTATGGATGTTGTCGACGTGTGGGAACTGACGGAACTCGATTTCGTTGCGCGTGTACGACGAAATCAGTACGTATCCGTCGAGATACCCAGTATCGACCTTTTGCAAACTAGCCCATAACTTCGTGCACGTTCATTGGATCGACGCGAAACTTGTGCCATCAGGACCGTATCTATTTTTTGGTCTTGTATGCCAAGTTTGGTCTGATTCTGAGAAGGTTGATCGGAACGCCAAATTGGCGGGCCCGCAACCCAACCCAACGGACGATTTTGTGCACAGCTCGCCGGAATCCAACTTTGGACATACGGTTGGATTCATCTCCTCAAATTAGACCCGTAGACATGTAGTTTGACGACTTTAGAGATCGTAGGTTCTGGCACGCATTTCGGTGCAAAACGGGTCCAACGGCGGATATCGTTTTGACCCAAAATTAGGATTTTGCCCTTGTTCCAGAATTGGACTTTTGGACAGGCATTTCCTAGGTATTTCTTTTATGCTAAATCTGTTTATGATGTTTATTTCAGCATCCAAGGTCGTTCGTAAAAGTTGGCTTTCATTGCTTCCCTATTCTGACGATTTGAGTCATTAGACGTCGCCATTCTGCACATTACCTCCAGGCAAGATACCTTGCCACCAGCTTTTTATTTACTTAGCTTATATTCATACATTATTTATTATTTACTTCTGTAAAATAAACTGTGATACTTTGTAAAATAAAGTTATATTTCCTGCTACTTATTTACTTATTACACATTAAAACCTAGAGTTAAGGGACCGCCATGTTGTGTTGCATTCATAGGCCTTGACACATTTGTATCACGAAGTTGTGAGTCACATATAGAACTCGAACAAGCATGATTGGCTGGACACCGGTACGTATAAGTCGTGCGATAGGAATAACCGCTAATAGAGGTTGCATGCTTAGTTTGACTTAGCGGTTAATGGAGGTTTTGTGTTGTGGATACAACATAGTAGGCATTGGGTGGGGAGGACAATACCTTAGTGTATGGGCTACTATGCACTTTACCTTTTGTAACCCGTGAGCGTCGCCGGAGATGCGGGTGAGATTACCCATGATTACTGACGGCCACTGGTGTAGTGCCCCGCTCCGCTAAGGCACTTGATAAACAGAAAGATCGGATTGCTGGCTCTGCAACAGAAGACGATTGATCTGGGTGAGTGGACGAAGTCTCATTTGCTGATTCGCTTACGCCTTAAGAATCTAAGTTTTTGATTGAATACTATTGTTAATAACAAGATGGTGAATCATTGAGTATGCTTTAAAAGAATTCACATGTTGCCTCGTTAAGAAATGAATGTTGTCTTGATAAAGAGAACCTTGCCATGCTAAGAACAAGAAAAGAATAATTTGCATGTTAATAAGAAGACTTGTTGTCTGCTAATAAGAACTAATATGATGCTTATCATGCTTGATAGGATAAAAGAAGACAAATGAATCGAATTAAATGCTTGATCATTGCCTGTTGCTAAGTATGCTTGAGAATTGTAGACATGTACAGACGGACTTGTATATTTTGACATGAATAAAAGAAAGGCACGATTTGAACGTGTCGTATATCTGCAAAGGCATGAAAAGAACATGTCGTACAATCTGATCACAAATCTGTCTCATCTGATAGAACTGCTAGAACATGCATATGGTCTCGGACAACTCGTGCATGAGTAAAATTTGTCTCTCAGGTGGTATCTGGGGGCACCTGGAACCGCTCGGCCTAGGAGAGATTATGAGCACCCTGGGTAAAAGAAACCCATGTTAAAAGGGTAGCCAATATCTGAGTCCTTAGCGACGAGCTGAACCCAAGAGAGTCACAGCGGCTAATCATGGGTTTCCCATGGACCATCATATAGATAGGTGTTGGTTGGTGCAGAGCTGAACCGGAGAGTCACAGCTGCCAATCGGTCTGCATGTGTCTATCATATATTTTGCTAAGAGCTAACGATGCATAGACGAACAGGGAATGACAATGTTGGTTATAATGTTTATGCTAATCCTTGTCTTGTGCAGGGATGGACGGTCGGCTATGGTAAGAATCACTAAAAAGTGATACACATGTATTGCTTGAGTTTGCTATATAAATTGTTTGAAAAGATTAATCTGTTACCAATAAGTGCTATGTCCCACTAAAGAAAAGATGTAATATCATGCTTGTAAATCTGACCCTTAGAATGTCTTGAATCAAAGAAAAGATATGATATCGTGCTTATAATTGTCCGTAAGAATTGCTTGATCAAAGGAATAAATATGCTCATGAAACACGCTGCGCACTGTACATGAAATGAATAGTCATCGTGCTAGAATTGAATAGTCCCTTGTATGCTCGAAATAAAATGAAAACAAATGTTGGCTTTTCAAAGATGTGTTTTCAAAAAGATATGTAAACTGACTCTGTATGCATGAAATGAACATAGGTAAAGAGTAGCAAGATTACATCATAAGAAACGTTTTCTCACTAAATGAACAGTGATCATTTCAGACAAATGTAGCTCTTTGTTCACAATTCACCAGTATGCTGATATATTGACCCACCATCAGTCTACATGCAGGTGCACTATACATCGAAAAGGATAGCCCGAAGCGATAGTCCGAGCCTCATCCTCAGGAGCCAGAAATCAGAAGAGATGCCAAGAAATGACATCTGTTGCAAGAGTTGCTTTTGTATATAAAGGGATGTAACGTATGAGAACGGGATCATTATAATCTGTAAAGTTTTGAGAGAATATAATATTGTATCAGAGAGAATTGAGAGCTTGTAATCTGTTCAAATGAAATCAATAAAGAGAATTGTTCCTTGTTACCATTATGTTCAATACATGTATTCTGAAATATGTCCGCTACTGCTTCAATTATCTGCGATACGTTCTGCTGCGTATTGTCAACCTTGTCTATCTTGTCTTACTTCAGGTCTTGGCCTGGTGCAAGCGCAACTTAGGCTTGCACGGCATCACGCCTTAGCGAGGACGAACGACCCCAAAGAGCCTGAAGCGAGGACGAAAGGACTCTACGGGATCGGGACGTGACAACTGGCATTCTGCGGAACATTATGCTCTTATTGATTGGGCCTCTGGTGCCCCAAGAGGGGACCATGTCGATCCCATTTTAGCCAGGGCCCATGCGTTGAAGGATGTTCTAAAAACTGCATTCACTTAGATTGGTTAGGCATCCTTATCCGTTAGGTATGAGTACTCTTGGTTTGGGTACTTGTATCTGACCGTGGCTTAGAACAATAACTTGTCGCAGATTAGTTTGCCACATCTTGTCCTTGTTTGGTTGTAGGTGTGGCTTACTACTCCGATGAGAAGGTATTGAACCTTGTTGGGGTCTGGATACCATATTGGATTCGTGACTTGGAAAGATACTTCACCGTGGGTTAGTATACTGTCACGCCCCGATTCGAGGAATCTTTCGTCCTTGCTTCGATTCGCACCGAATCGTTCGTCCTAGCTAAGGCGTGATGCCGTACAAGTCTGGTGTTGCACTTGTACAAGGCAAGAACGTGCACTGTTATGTCATTTGGAAACATTTGAAAACCAGCCACATTTCATAAATATTGAGGACACAATATAGGAAGAAGAAATACTCATTTTATTCATATTTGTAGTCAGAATACAACTTTTCTCGATAATATTTGAAATGCCATTTCGGCTACATTGATTCATAAAAAGAAGTACAACTGATAGGCTGCCATGAAATAACTTTCCGTTCCATACATCATGCCCCTTTAGTACTTTAAAATATAAGCAGCTATATTTTGAAAACTTCGCAATACTTTATGCGTCTTCAGGGAAAACAACTTGAAAGGAAACAGCAGTTCAGAAAGCATTAATTCGGACGTACGCCTGAGCCTTCTCCAATACCTGTGGAGGAGGGGTCAGCACATTATAACAATACGCTGGTGAGCCACGTTGGCCCATTCAGCTAAACCAGCATTTTATTAATGACAAGCATTTTAAAGATATGAACTTATTAGGGACAGGCAACATTCAGAGTAAATCACAATAATGTAACATAGAATAAACCATGTTTACTTTACCATTGGCCGAATCCAGCTTTCCTGCACAAGATACATGATAATAATAATATACTTACCGCCCCTGCATAAAACAATTGTTAGCATGCATTCGTACTGGGTCGTTGGTGAAACTGCACCATAAAGGACTTTCCAACGGGTATTACGGTGTACCATTACAGAGTAGGTTGCAAGCCTAGTCGAATGTCCCGCAATACCTCGTGCCACCAAAGCACGACCAACTGTTTCCCCCTAGGTCGAGCCGGTCCCCGGTGCCCCAAGTACCGTCCCGAGGAAACTACTCAAACCTTGTGCACAAAGACGTCCATGACCACGCGAATGCATAACCGACTCAACAGTACACAATTGCATGGTATTAATAAGCCAACATTTAATATGCATCATTCTCGTATTGAACATCTTAGGCATCAATTCATTTCCCACATTTCAATGTTCAAGGGGCAAGCATAATTCTCAATGTTGTTAACAGTGTAATCAATTCATTCAATGTTCTATGGACTAGCATTCATTTCAATGTTCAATGTTCAATCTCTAGCTTCTTAGTAGTATTGACTTGTGGCATTAGCAACTGATATCGATCAACGGATGTTGCAAGACAATTATTTAGTTGGCATGAAGGAATAGCGAGAGGGACAATACCACCACAGAGATCCACACTCACCAAATTAGTGAATCGCCGAGAGAGAGAAGGACACTTGCACGCTTAGCCTTCCGTCACGCGTCAGTCTGCATTGGCACCAAAAGTTTGGTTAATAATCCATCTCGTTGTGTTCTCTTCTCTCAGAATTCTCAAGAATGAATGCTATGCAAATCGATAAAAATGGGCAAGAATCAAATTATCGAAAATTGTTCAGAAAAGCATCCATCAAAACCAAGCAACAAAACCAGCAGCAAAACATCCAGAGAAAACTCTTGGACGCAATTCAAGAGAAACCAATCCATTAGTTGCAAAGGTTCTTATGCACTTGTCCGTGATCGATTCGGTGCCGACGGTAACTTTCCCTAATACTCGGTTCCGACCGAGTTAGCCAAGCCACAAGCCTTACACAGTGAACCGCTAGGAGCGGGACACTACATAATATACCACTAAGAAAAAGTTTCGTCCTCGAAACTTAAAGCAAAAGTCCTACCTCAAGATTATCAAACAGCGAGGGATATTTCACCCGCATCTCTTCCTCTAATTCCCACGTCGACTCCTCAACAGCATGGTTTCGCCACAGCACGTTGACCAAGGATACTGTCCGATTTTGTAAAACTTTCTCTTTCCTGTCCAAAATCTGGACAGGCTCTTCAGTGTAGGATAGGTCGGCGCTCAGCTGCAGCTGGTCGAAATTTACTACATGGCTTGGATCATGTACGTACTTTCGTAGTTGAGATACATAGATGACATCGTGCACACCAGCCAGAGCCGGAGGTAGTGCAAGTCGATAAGCTACTGAGGCTACCTTCTCCAAAATCTCGAAGGGTCCAACGAATCTCGGGCTTAGCTTTCCTTTCATCCCAAACCGCATCACACCTCGCATGGGTGTGACCTTCAAGAAGACATGATCGCCTGTTGTGAACTCCAAAGGTCGTCGATGTACGTCTGCATAACTCTTCTGTCGACTTTGAGCAACTCTAAGCCTTTCTCGAATTAAGCGAACCTTTTCGACGGCCTGTTCCACAAGTTCTGGTCCGAGCACTTGCCGTTCACCGACTTCATCCCAGCATATCGGTGATCGACATTTTCGTCCATACAAGGCTTCGTACGGGGCCATTTGGATACTTGCCTGATAACTGTTGTTATAGGCAAATTCTGCCAATACGAGATGCGCGTCCCAATTTGTCTTTAAATCAAGCACGCACAATCTCAATATATCTTCTAGAATCTGATTTACTCTCTCTATCTGACCATCAGACTGGGATGGTATGCCATACCGAAGTTCAACTTTGTGCTCATTACTGAGTGCAGACTTATCCAAAATCGCGACAAGAATCTCCCATCTCTATCTAACACTATAGAAGCTGGCACCCCATGTAATCGGACAATTTCATTTATATAGATCTGAGCCAACCGTTCTACGCCCCATGTAACTTTTATTGGAATGAAATGTGCCGACTTGGTCAATCTATCCACGATAACCCAAATCGCATCATTTCTCTTCTGAGTTCTTGGCAAGCCGACGATAAAATCCATACAGATATTATCCCACTTCCACAGTAGAATAGCCAAATTTTGCAGTTCTCCGCCTGGCCGTTGGTGTTCGGCCTTCACACGCTGATAATCCATGCATTATGATACGAATAGCGCCACATCCTTCTTCATGCCATGCCACCAAAATGTGGTGCACAGATCTTTATACATTTTTGTGCTTCCCGGATGCAAGGAATACTTTGCAAAATGAGCCTCCGTCAGTATTTCCTTCCTGATATCCTCATCCTTAGGGACGTACAATCTTCCTTTGACACGAATAGTGTCATCTTCAATGGTAAAGTCTGACGCCTTTCCTGCTAGAATCAACTCGCGTATCTTCTGCAGAAACGGGTCATCCTTCTGAGCAATCTTAATCCTTTCCTAGAGACTCGGCTCAAGTTGTAACTGAGCCAACTGCACATTCTGCGGACGGATCCTGAACTCGATGCCCATCTCTTCAAGATCTCGTAGTACCTCTTTTGCTATTGTTAGGGACCCAACAAATTTCTGACTCAAGACATCAGCTACCACGTTTCCTTTACCCGGCGTGTAGGAGATTGTCAAGTCATAGTCCTTGATCAATTCTAACCAACGTCGCTGCCTCAAATTTAATTCCTTCAGTGTGAATATATATTTCAAGCTCTTGTGATCCGTGAAGATCTCGCAGGACACACCATAGAGATAATGTCGCCATAATTTCAACACGAACACAATCGTCGCCAGTTCGAAATCATGTGTTGGGTAATTCTTTTCATGCTGTTTGAGTTATCTCGATCCATAAGATATTGTCTTCCCACGTTGCATGAGAACGCATCCCAAACCAAGTCCCGTTGCGTCACTGTAGATCTGAAATCCCGCGGAGCCTTCCGGAAGTGCTAAAATTGGAGCTGTGACGAGCCGCTGCTTGAGTTCTTGGAAACTACTCTCACAGTCATCGGTCCACTTAAATGCGACTCCCTTCTGACTTAGACGAGTCAAAGGTGTTGCGATTCTCGAGAAGTCTTTCACAAATCTATGGTAGTACCCGGCTAAACAAAGGAAACTCCGTATCTCACTAGCTGATGCAGGCTGCTTCCAGTCCACAACTGCCTCAATCTTCTTTGGGTCGACGGCAACACCTTCCGCCGAAGCAACATGTCCAAGGAACAACACGCTGTTCATCCAAAACTCGCACTTGCTTAGCTTTGCATAGAGCTGGTTGTCCCGCAGCATCTGAAGTACTTCTCTCAAGTGCTCGACATGAGTCTTCCTATCCTTTGAGTAGATCAAGATGTCATCAATGAACACAACAAAAAACTTGTCTAAAAACGGTCGAAACACTCTATTCATTAAATCCATAAAGGCTGCTGGAGCATTAGTCAAGCCGAATGGCATGACCAAAAACTCATAGTGTCCGTATCTTGTACGGAATGCTGACTTAGGGACATCCTCGGGTCTGATCTTCATTTGGTGATATCCTGAACGAAGATCAATTTTAGAAAACACGGTCGCCCCTTGTAGCTGATCGAACAGATCATCTATTCTTAGCAAGGGATACTTGTTACGGATGGTTACCTTATTCAGTTCTCTGTAATCGATACATAGCCGCATCGTCCCATCCTTCTTCTTTACAAATACCACTGGAGCTTCCCATGGAGATACACTTGGGCAAATATATCCCTGGTCTAGTAATTCTTGTAGTTGTACCTTTAGTTCCTTCAATTCTGCCGGAGCCATCCTGTACGGCGCCTTCGATATCAGACGAATATCCGGAAATGTATCAATTATGAATTCAATTTCACTATCCGGCGGCATTCCAGGTATCTCGTTCGGAAACACATCGGGGAACTCTGCCACAATTTTGGTCTGATTCGAGCCTACACTCTTCATTCGAGTGTCTTGGACAGAAGCGAGAAAGCCTTCATACCCTGAGTACAATATGTGCCTTGCTGTAACTGCTGATATGACCATGGGTCCTTGGAACGCTGAGCCGTACGAATAAGAAAATTTCATTTCTCCGGGTAGGCGAAACACAACTCTCTGATCCGTACAGTCGATAGTTGTATGACAGGCGCTGAGCCAGTCCATTCCCAATATGATATCATACTCTTTGATGTCGAGTACAATTGCGTCCAAAGATAAAGTCTTGCCTCCAATTTTAATGTAGCCGTCCCTGCAAATCAAAGTTGCAGGCATATCTACTCCCAAAGGAGTACTAACACACAAAGCCGTCTTTAGTTGAGTCATACAAAATTTATTTTCTGTTGCAAAATCAGAAGAGATAAAGCAATGAGTAGCACCAGAATCAAAAAGTACTCTTGCAGGTATGCCTTTGTACAGCAACATACCTGTTATAACATTTTCTGCGGTCTGGGCCTCTGTCTGAGTCAAGGCATAAACCCTTGCTTGGCTACCTTGTTGATTCGGTGCATTCCCAGTTGGAGCTGGCAAGGCTGGTGGCGCTTGGCCACGATTTTGGTTGTTATGTTGGCCCCGGTTCTGATTATTATATCCTCCACGGTACTGATTGTCATTCGGTCCACGATGATTATAGTGTTGATCCCGTAGGGGATTCTGATTCCTTTCCTTTCTGTATTTAGATGCCCTGTGGCCCATGCCGCCACAATTGAAGCATCCGGCTCGATATTTTGCTTGTCGATGCCCATACCGGTTGCACTTGAAGCAACGTGGTCCTTGATATTCACCCTTATTCTCGCCAGTGTTATGACGCTTAGGATCGTCATTCCTTTTTGCAGCTAAGGGTCGTTTATGGTTGCTACCCTGGCTGTGCAGTGTTGTTCCACGGCCAATTGGTGGATGAAATCTGTTGGTGTTTTTGCCTTTGGACTAGAAAAGATAGTCCCACATCGGCTACACCAAATGGTGAGTATCTCAATATAATGCATTGCTTGTATTGAGGTGTGCACATGAGGTGTAGTGGGGCACAAGTTTGTGCCATGTGGAAGTATTTCTCTAGAAGGAAAAAGGATTAAATCCAACAAGGATGAAAGTTAATTTTTGTTGTGCGGACTCGAACTCGGACACGGACTCCAGGATGTCTCGTGCATGCACGGGAGTGTTCGGGGGGTAGGCGTGGACTAGCACACTTCTATGCTGATTGTGGGATGATCTAAAATATCAAACTCTATTTTTGAGTATTGGTATTTTAGTCCCACATCGGATAGGAGAAGAGGTGAAGTCTCAACTCCACTCTATAAATAGAGCCCCTTGGCCTCCTTTGAAAGAGGCACCAAGAAGAGAGAAAAGGGAGTCTGTAAAGTCCAGAAAGCCCGTTCAAGTCTCAAATATTGACTTACGAGCGTTCCAGAAGTTCTCCTGAACTTGCTGGTTCCTGGGAGCTTATCCGTACTGCGGGTATAGCTTTGAGCGCCGGTGTTCTACACCCCAGCGAGATCCGTCTTCTTCTTCCTTCCTCTTTCTGTTGCCTTCGAGAATCTGAGACTCAACTGTTGTTGATCATCTCTTGTTGCCTTCGAGAATACCGTCGCTTCTCTTTAGAAGTTACACGGTTCGGTTGCCTTCGAGAAATATTACGAAATAATCTTTTTAGATTCTCGTAATACAACATCACCTTCTTTAGGGTGTTGTTGCCGGAAACATTGTCTTTACAATTGTTTCTGAATTCGTGTTTTTCCATCGATTGTTCGTCAAGGGACTAACAAAATCTCTCCATCTCAAGAGCTGTCTCATACGCCTCCCGATAAGACGTACACTTCCGACTTAGAACATCCCGCTCCAGGCCCTCGTTCAAGCCTTGCACAAATCTTCCTCGCTTCGCGTCGTCATTGGGTACCATGTACCCAGCGAATGCGACTCTCTTCAAAAACTCTGTCTCGTAGTCATGCACTGACATACTGCCTTGTCGAAGTGCAATGAACTCATTCTCTTTTTATTGACGGATAGCAGGTGGAATGAATTGGGTAATGAAAGCCTACTTGAAGGCCTCCCAAGACATCTTTATATCCTGACTATTTCCCCAAAGTGTCTGTCTCTGCGAAATCTACCATTCCTGGGCCTTGAGACGAAGTTGTACAGCAGCACACTCCACTCTCTTACTGCCCTGAATCTCTAACATTTGGAAATAGCCCTCCAGTGTGTTCAAGAAGCCCATCACCTCATCTGGCTCCTCTTTTCCATTAAATTCAGTCGGGTCGCAACTCTTAAATTCAGAGAACTTGAAGCTCGGTCTCTTCCGTGTCGGCGTCTCAGATTTCTCTGCCGGCACTTCCACGGTCTCGGTTACTGCGGCCTTTGCAGAAAAATTAGAATCGGCCGTCAGCTTGGTGACAATCTAAGTCAGACTATCCACTTGTTTCTGTTGAGCATCCAGCTGCTCCTGAAATTGATACTGAAGCTGCTCTTGAAGCGCGTGATGTTGAGCTTCGCTCGGCTTCCTCTGAGCCTCCATTTGCTTAATCAATTTCTCAATCGGGTCCGATGATGAATTCGTCTTTGAGCTATCACCCTTAGTCATTCTACAACAAAGAAATAATTCCATTAGCAGTCACAAAATATATATGGGCTTATTATATGGAACATTATTTCATGCCAGCGCTATCGACACCATCAATCGAGAAAATTTGCATCAAGACTTCCTTTTGAAAATATTTTTTAAATCCGAGGATTTGAAACCGGGCTTTGATACCAACTTGTCATGCCCCGATTCGGGGAATCTTTCGTCCTCGCTTCGATTCGCACCGAATCGTTCGTCCTCGCTGAGGCGTGATGCCGTACAAGTCTGGTGTTGTACTTGTACATGGCAAGAACGTGCACTGTTATGTCATTTAGAAACATTTGAAAACCCAGCCATATTTCATAAATATTGAGGACACAATATAGGAAGAAGAATTACTCATTTTATTCATATTTGTAGTCAGAATACAACTTTTTTCGATAATATTTGAAATGCCATTTCGGCTACATTGATTCATGAAAAGAAGTACAACTGATAGGCTGCCATGAAATAACTTCCCGTTCCATACATCATGCCCCTTTAGTACTTTGAAATATAAGCAGCTATCTTTTGAAAACTCCGCAATACTTTATGCATCTTTAAGGAAAATAACTTGAAAGGAAACGGCAGTTCAGAAAGCTTTAATTCGGACATGCGCCTGAGCCTTCTCCAGTACCTGTGGAGGAGGGGTCAGCACATTATAACAATGCGCTGGTGAGCCCCGTTGGCCCACTCAGCTAAACCAATATTTTATTAATGACAAGCATTTTAAAGATATGAACTTATTAGGGACAGGCAACATTCAGAGTAAATCACAATAATGTAACATGGAATAAACCATGTTTACTTTACCATTGGCCGAATCCAGCTTTCCTGCACAAGATACAGGATAATAATAATATACTTACCGCCCCTACATAAAACAATTGTTAGCATGCATTCGGACTGGGTCGTTGGTGAAACTGCACCATAAAGGACTTTTCAACGGGTATTACGGTGTACCATTCCAGAGTAGGTTGCAAGCCTAGTCGAATGTCCCGCAATACCTCGTGCCACCATAGCATGACCAACTGTTTCCCCCTAGGTCGAGCCGGTCCCCGGTGCCCCAAGTACCGTCCCGAAGAAACTACTCAAACCTTGTGCACAAAGACGTCCATGACCACGCGAATGCATAACCGACTCAACAGTACACAATTGCATGGTATTAATAAGCCAACATTTAACATGAATCATTCTCGTATTCAACATCTTAGGCATCAATTCATTTTCCATATTTCAATGTTCAAGGGGCAAGAACAATTCTCAATGTTGTTAACAGTGTAATCAATTCATTCAATATTCTATGGACTAGCATTCATTTCAATGTTCAATGTTCAATCTCTAGCTTCTTAGTGGTATTGACTTGTGGCATTAGCAACTGATATCGATCAACGGATGTTGCAAGACAATTATTTAGTTGGCATGAAGGAATAGCGAGAGGGACAATACTACCACAGAGATCTACACTCACCAATTTAGAGAATCACCGAGAGAGAGAGGGACACTTGCACGCTTAGCCTTCCGTCACGCGTCAGTCTGCATTGGCACCAAAAGTTTGGTTAATAATCCATCTCGTTGTGTTCTCTTCTCTCAGAATTCTCAAGAATGAATGCTATGCAAATCGATGAAAACGGGCAAGAATCAAATCATCGAAAATCGTTCAGAAAAGAATCCATCAAAACCAAGCAACAAAACCAGCAGCAAAACATCCAGAGAAACCTCTTGGACGCATTTCAAGAGAAACCAATCCATTAGTTGGAAAGGTTCTTATGTACTTGTCCGTGATCGATTCGGTGCCGACGGTAAGTTTCCCCAATACTCGGTTCCGACCGAGTTAGCCAAGCCACAAGCCTTACATAGTGAACCGCTAGGAGCGGGACACTACATACATCTTCTTTCCTTGTTTGGTTGGGGAGATGGTACGCTAATCTAAATAGTGAGGTATTGGACCATGTTATGATCCGATCTGACTTATTACTATTAAGCAGTTTATATTCAGTTTATGTGGCATGTTCTTTTTGTATCTTGCTACGTCCCTCTGAGGACCTGGTGATCTCTCCAGGTATAGGTGTGCAGGACTTTCTGCAGGAGTATGGCTCTGGTATAGACTCATCCTTCACGCTCGAGCGAATCGTACCTTCTGATCACAGCTGCCTCTATTGGATCGAGGAGCCTATTTAGTTACCTTTTCTTATTCTGTTTATCTTAGAGGTTGGATTCTTTTTCTTTCAGTTTATTCTAGTACCGGTAGTGGATTTGTCTCCGCCCGGTCAACCATTATATTTTGACATTCACTTGATTTATGAGTTACCATTTTCCTTACATTATACTGTGGATGAGATATAGTTTTTACCTGTGACTGTCTGTTATTATTATTCACAATGTAGCTTATGTGTATATTCAAGATTTTCCTATATTGGAGTATATCTCGTATATATGCAGTTGGCATGCTACGTTCTTAGTCCTACGTATTTTGGGACTGGGGCATTACATATTTTTGTGGTGACCCATACAGGTCTAGATAAATTGTTTGGTTACTTTACCGTACCAAGCAAGCCTGCGTATAGGATTAGAAATTTAGGACCTCATCCACATATATGCCATTGTATCTTGCCTTCATTTCGAACTCCCAACTGTCTATCTTGATTGCTTCTTGCTTGAATTATTCTTCCGTAAACCCTTATCCCCCTTTCGTGCGTACTAGGTCGTCATGTTCCACCATTCAATCACACTACTAGTTCAACTTTTATAAGTTGGGTAGGAAGCCTCACAACCTAACTTTCTTTGACTTTAACCAAGGCCTTAGAGGAAGACAATAAGACGACTGCATGCACGAACACCGGACATGACTTAGATTCTTAAGTAGCTTAAGCTATTTACATTTTCTTTCATCATTATCTCACGTATTTGTAATTAGACTACCTTGACTAATGTTGCTATTATAGCCTAGTTTTGCGAGCTTACTCTTTCATCGAGCTTGTTCAAGACATATATTTTATTGTGGGCGCCCACGGATACATTGTCTTATCAGAACTGGTGTATTATGGTCTGATCAACCATAGTGCATTTGGTTCACCCTTCGTATGATTCTACGTGGATTGAGATATGGTTAGCTTAACATATTCACCCTCTAGGATCTCATCTACGAGTTGTTGACATTTTTGAAATTCCTTACTAAACTCACTTTTAATTGCTTGACTTGTACCCTATCTGAATCTATTCTAACATTGCCCTTATCTTCATGCTAGCAATATGACTTTACACAGTGGACACACCTCTCGCCTGGCCATCACATCTGGTGATGCGATTACCCAGGAGGGACAGGCTTTCCCAATGACTCCGGTGACCCCGCATCAGCTAGAACAGCAGCAGGATACTACGATCTCATCGACGTTACAGTAGGAGGCCCAAGTACCCCCAGTCAGCCACGAGGGGCAGTCTACTGCAGTTCCCTCAGGAGTTAATGCACCATCACCATTTCTTCAACAGTTTTTACCACAGCCCGGACTCCAACTGCCTCCCCTTCCGACTGTTGCGGACCCGACTGTTTGCCATGAAATATAAAAAGACAGAACAATTATCGGAGGACTGGACTTTTACTTCACGTTACAAACTCGTTTGTATAAAGAAAGCCTAGGGACGAAAACCTAGGTATAGCAATCTAAGTATAATTGTTTATTTTAGATTCTGGGGGTAACGATAGAGGCTCGGGAAAGCGACGGCCGCTCTGCCTTACTCCTTGGACGATCGGTACGCAGCTTTGACTCCAGAAGATTGCTTGGCGTTGAAGAAATGCCCTCTTTTCTCTCTCTCGGCTCTTTCTCTCTAAGTATTCTGGTGCTCTCTGATCTCGAAGAAAGTCCTTTTGCAAGGGAATGGCACTATTTATAAGAAGGGGAATACAATCATTAGGGTTTGCAGTGATTGCCCCTTAGAGTGGCGACGGCCTGTTGATTGATCAATCTGGACCATTAATCTTGAGTGTGATGAATCTGGGCCATTTAATGTAGATTATACCAAATCCTATCAGTAATTAATGCTGATTGGAATAAATCTCCGTGATAATGATTTGCTGATGTCTACGAATCTGAATGAATAAGTTTAATTTATTCTCCTGCCACGTGTCCCAGATTATTGGGATTTGACCCAATCTTTGATTGCAGCAAAGCTAGGAAATTGATTGGCTTCATGACACGTGTCCTGAGAGCCGCTGAGGGGATCTGAGCCGCAAAAGGATTGAGCCGCATAAGACTGCCACGTGTTAGGGCTGCTTGGGGAGTGGCCCCCGAACCTTCGAACTACATGATAATCTGGACCACATAATGGGTAGTGAACCGCATGGAGATGATCCTTGCGAGCCGCATGGGGAGGCCTCTGCTTGAGCCGCATAGGGCTGTTTCAATCTGGGCCGCATAGGGCAACTTCGGCCTGAGCTGCATGTGGAGTCTCCGCTTGAGCCGTATATGACTCTCCACGTGTTCTAGGCTACGTAGCATTTTCTAGATCTCAGGGGATTGTGTCAAAGATCTCCTTTGTTTCCCTAGGGGTCTGTCACTATGACAGAGTCATCATTACCTCTTTGTGTCAGGGCTGTCACTTTATCAAAGCTGTCAGCCATCAAAGTAATTAATGCAGTGTAAGGCGGGAGGCAGAACTGTTTGCAAGCCACGTGTCTTCTCTTCTAAGCCGCATGGGACGTCTTGAGCCGCATAGTCCCTCGTGCCGTATGAATCTTTGAGCCGCATGGGCTTTCTGAGCCGCATGGGGTTTCCTGGCCGTATGGATCTTTCTTTAGTATTTTCCATGCTTCTACAAGACCCCCTTCAAAGTTTTCAATTTGCAAAATTGAAATACTTTGAATAAGAAGCATGGCTGTGTGCAGGCTCTCCGCATAATAGGTCCTGGCCGTATAGATGTTTCAGCCACATAGATGGCTTAGCCGCAGGAACTGTCGAGCCGCAGAGTTGTTTCAGCCGCATGGCCATCTGAACCGCATAGGCTCTTTGCCACGTCATTATACCATGCGTTTAAATCTTTTCGGGACAGGATCCCAAGAGTTTAGTCTTTAATTTGGCTAGTTTGTCTCGATAGCCGAAGAGTCGATCACGTTGTACGAGGCGTCGGTCCGTGGTCCTCCTTTTTCTTTCTATAAATAGAAGGGTATTTGGACGGACTTCTCTCTTAGACTCTTCTTGACTAAAATTCATGTCTTGTTTTCTTCCTCTGACCGACAGACAACAATGGCACCTAGGGCTTCCAAGGCTGTGAAGAAGGCTGTGGCGAAGAGTAAGAAATCGGCTTCGTCTTCGACTGTCGTGCCCCCCGTTCGTCTTGACATTTACGTTGCCATCGAAGGTGATGACTGTGTAGAAGATTGAATACTTTGAAACCCTAACAGTGCCTGCTCTGCTACATGTCTCGTGCACAAGCCTTTGATGCAAACTTTTTAAATTATATGGTCCGCATACACGTCCCATGACCGAGCAGCATGGGGGTTATCTAAAACGAGCTGCATGAATATTTCTGAATATCTTCTGACTGTGTTCATTTTCTTCGTCTTTGGTTCTTGCAGTATCTCCACCGAGTGCTGAGATCGTAGTGACAGAGGTGCCGCCGCCTCCTATCATCAACCAGGGGTCTTCCTCTGTTAAGGAGGAGGCGATGAAAGAAGAACCGACGCCTGAGGGGGATGGCATCCTTCCAACTATCGAAACTGCTGAGGGTGGCAGCGCTGGGAATTCTGATTCTCCTATTCTGGACGAGGATCTTCTTCAATTGCATCCTTCATATGTAAGGTGGTTGAAGGAATGGTATACGCGCTTCTGTAACTAGGGTTTAGGGGTTTCTCGTAAATGCCTATCTTTTGTCTGTAGTCTTTGTTTTGCTTTGCTTTTCTTCTTGTCTGCATGAAGAACTTTTTTGACTTACTTGTAATCGTGTGGATGTAACCAATTTTTGAATGAATGGAATATATTTGCTCCACTCTTTTGCTTTGTAATAGTCATCTTATTGGGACATTTTGCGTAGACCCATTGCCCCTAACGTACCCTGGTTTTGGATACGAGCAATAAGTTTAAAAAGGAACCAACATACTTACTCAGAGGTAATGAGAACATGGCAAGCATGAAGATTTCTTCGACGGAGCCTTCCCACTCAGAGGTAATAAGGACATGGCAGGAGTGGGCTCAATGAAGGAGGGTACGTAGAACGACTCAGAGGTAATGAAGACATGGAAGTTCTATGTAGAGGGGTGATTTGTTTTTGGCGGAAGTGAAACGACTCAAAGGTAATGAGGACATGGCCGTTTTGGAAATTTGTGGATCGATTACCCTTTTTGTGCACTGGGAGTGCGGATAGTGGATCATGAGGGAGGATCTCTTCTAGGAAGAAAGTTCAGAGGTATGATCATACATGACTTACTATCTGAAAGAGTGACCGGAATGTGAGTTCAAAGGCACCGGCGGGTACATGACTCGATAATTTGAAATATTGTAGAAGTGTGAGTTCAGCGGCACCAGTGGGTACATGACTCGATGATCTGAAATGTTGTGGATGTGAGTTCAGCGGCACCAGTGGGTACATGACTCGATAATCTGGAATGTTGTGAGGGTGAGTTCAGCGGCACCAGCGGGTACATGACTAAAAAATCTGGAAATGTGAAGATGCGAGTTCAGCGGCACCAGCGGGTAGATGACTCGATAATCTAGAATGTTGTGGATGTGAGTTCAGCGGCACCAGCGGGTACATGACTCGATAATCTGGAATGTTGTGAGGGTGAGTTCAGCGGCACCAGCGGGTACATGACTCAAAAATTTGAAAAATATGAAGATGCGAGTTCAGCGGCACCAGCGGATACATGACTCGATGATCTGGAATGTCGTTCAGACATAATATTTCTTCAGGAACTTGCCATTGACGATCCGGGACGTAATCCTGGACGTGAGGAATAAAAAAATATTTTTCGTTTTTCTTTACTTTTTTCTTTATTTTGTTTCTTAGTTTTTTTTTTATGTATGGAATTTACCTATGATGAAAAAGGAAAAGGATTGCCATTTTTTCAAATTAGAAAGTCTGAAGTGATCAGAGGGAGCGGAGAGAGAGGGATTCGAACCCTCGGTACGAATTTAGGCAGTTCATATCATCCATACATAGTGTTTTGATCTAAGATTTCAATTCTTCTATGCTTCAGCAGTAGCATATTGTTCCATGGAGCTAAGGTCCAAAATATGGAATAAACAAGTGTTTCCACGACTCTACCACCCGGCCAATTCTGTTCCGCTTAATCCCTTTTTCATGGCCACATATCTTTACGGCTAAGGAATGGGAAATCTTTCTCCTGTTACATGAATCAAATGTTTCATTTCATCCGGGAAAAGCCATCTCTTTCTCAACAATGTCTTTTTTTGGCAACATGAGCAAGTCTCCATTTTGTTTTGTGAGGCGGTAAGCATCGTTGGAGAATACAGCCTCAATGATGAATGAGCCTTCCCAATTTGGCTGGAACTTGCCGGCGGTCTTGTGAGTCATGACCATCGGCCTCCGGACTGCCAGAACGAGATCGCCCACTTGGAATGTTATGATTTTGACCTTCTTGTTGAAGGCTCCAGAGATGCGTGCTTGGTATAGCTCGATCCTTTGCTGAGCCATGAGGCACTTTTCATCTAAGGCCTCTAACTCTTGTAACCGGCGATGGTAGTTATCATCCGTCGTCAATTGGTAAGTAAGGGCGACGCGGAGTGAAGGTATTTGAGTCTCCAATGGGAGAACTGTCTCACTCCCGTACACCAGGGAAAATGGTGTATTCTCTGTGGCTGTTCGGACCGTGGTACGGTATGCCCATAAGCATTCACCAAGCTTCTCGTTCCAGTCGTATTTGTTGGACGATACGAACTTCTTGAGTAACTTGATAATGGTTTTGTTGAATGCTTCTGCCAATCCATTCGCTGCTGGATTGTATGGTGTCAAAGCAATATTCTGGATGCGGTGCTTGGCGCAGAACCGATAGAAGGCGTTACTTGCAAACTGTGGACCATTATCGTGGATGATCCTTCGGGGCAGTCCATAGCGATAGATGACGTGATGCTTGAGGAAGCTGATCACGTTCAAAGTCCTCACTTCTGCAAGTAGGACAGCTTCCGCCCATTTGGAGAAGTAATCCGTTATTACGAGTATGAAGCGATGTCCTCGGAAGGAAGGTGGAGTGATTGGACCGATGATATCCATTCCCCATGCTTCGAATGGCCAGGATACCACCGTCGGATATAAAAACTCGGATGGCTGGTGGATGAAGTCCGCGTGGACTTGGCAGTCTTTGCATTTTCTTGCATAATCTATCGCATCCGCTACCATCGTGGGCCAGTAGTAGCCCATTCGGCGGAGACGGTCCTATAATTTAGGGCCAAGCTGATGGGCCCCGCAGACACCGTCGTGAGCTTCGCGTATGGCTTCTTTGGCTTCTGCGCCTGACAGACATCAAAGCAATAACCCGTCGTAGGATTGCCGATACAGCATTTTCGTCTCTGTATCATAGAAAAATTTTAGAGAACGCCTTCTGATGGAAGTAGCCTCCTTTGGGTTCTCGGACAAGATGTCATAGACGACGAAGTCAATGAATGGCTGTCTCCAATCTGGGACATCGTCAATCGTCTGGGCGGAATAACTCGCCACAAACTGAACGTTGTTCTTGGGACAGACCAGTTCGTAGCCTATCACATCCACCGATTGATGAGCATGATTTGGCACTGCTAGGGAAGCGGCAAAGTCAGCTAGGACATCGGCTTCGATATTTCGGAGTCTGGGAACATGTTCGATGAAGAACCCTTCAAACGACGAGATGATGTCGATCGCTATTTGGTGATAGGGGATCATTTCTTCATGGCGGACTTCGTATGAACCCCGGATCTGATTGACGATTAACTGCGAATTGTCGTATGCTTCAAGATATTCTACCCCCAGCTCTCTTGCAAGTTGGAGGCCGATGACCAAAGCGTTGCATTCGGCCACATTGTTAGAGCAGGGCTCTGTGAGGGAGTAAGCGCGATTGATCACCAACCCGGAAGGAGACACCAGCACCACCCCGACTCCGACGACGATGTTGCTTTTAGGTCCGGTTCTCGAAGCACCGTCGAAGAACATTCGCCATATATCATCGTGAGAGGTTGTATGCGAGTCGGCAACCTCATCTGGGATCTCTTCATATATTCTGGACGACTTTGAGCCTGGGTGAGCTGCTAAAAAGTCTGCCAGAGCTTGACCCTTAACAGCCTTTTGGGGGAAAAAGATCATATAGTAGGGGGACAACAATATTGCCTACGTAGCGAGGCGGAAGCTGAGTGCCCCTGGTTTAGTCATGAGGACCCTGAGAGGGTTGACTCGTGAGATCACATGTATGGTTTGTCCAGTAACGTAGTGCCGCGTCTTCTGAATGGCGAACACCAGGACTAGGCATTCCTTCTCCACAGCAGTGTATCGGTGCTCTGGCCCAATTATCATTCGACTGAGGTAATATATGGCCTGTTCATGGCCTGCATCGTTGTTTTATGCCAGCAGAGCCCCGAGGGAATGTTTCATTGCTCGTACGTAAAGCAGGAATGGTTTTCCAGCAACCGGAGCCACCAGGACTGGAGGGTTCGACAAATATTCTTTGAT
Organism: Iris pallida; assembly: GCA_029216955.1. Taxonomy (NCBI): domain Eukaryota; kingdom Viridiplantae; phylum Streptophyta; class Magnoliopsida; order Asparagales; family Iridaceae; genus Iris; species Iris pallida. The sequence goes on from JANAVB010005014.1 coordinate 137,139, forward strand.
GCTGTCGAAGGCCCGCGGATATTCTTTGTCCCATACGAATGAGACGCCTTTCTTCATGAGATGGGTGAATGGCCGACATCGCCCGGAGAGGTTAGAAATGTACCTCCTGATGTAAGCTAGCCTCCCTTGGAAGCCTCTGAGTTCGTGGAGATTTCTCGAGGGACCCATCTCCATAATTGCCTTTGTCTTCTCAGGGTCTATATGGATACCCAACCCAAGAATTTCCCGCTGGATACGCCCAAGAAGGACTTCGTAGGGTTTATTTTCAAATTGTGCGCTCGCATCAGATCGAATACTGTTCTCAGATACTGCAGATGGTCTCCCTTACAGTGACTCTTGACGGCGATGTCATCAACGTAGCACTCCACCATCTTACGCAAGTGATCTCTGAAGATGATGCTCATGGCCCTTTGATATGTGGCACCAGTATTCTTTAAACCGAAGGGCATGACTGTGTAGCAGTACGTGCCGATCGGTGTTCGGAATGATGTGTGCTTTTCGTCGTTAGGAGACATCTTGATTTGGTTGTACCCCGAGAAACCATCCATGAATGACATACGTTCGAAGCCGCATGTGTTGTCAATCATGATGTCTGTGATAGGGAGGGAGAATTCATCTTTGGGACATGCCTCATTCAGATTACGGAAGTCGATGCAGATTCGAATCTTACCGTTCTTTTTGAGGACTGGTACTATGTTGGCGACCCAGTCAGGATGTTGTTCTTCGCGAATGAAGCCGCTGGCTATCAGTTTGTTGACTTCGGCTTCGATCGCATCCATGATGCCTGGGCGGAAGCGTCGTTGTTGTTGTTTGACTGGCTTTGCATCTGGCCGAATGTTGAGTTTGTGGATAGCAATATCGGGATCTAACCCCGGTATGTCTTCATAGCTCCACGCGAACACGTCAATATATTTATTGACAAGTTCCAGCAGCGATTCTCGCTCTTCGTCTGTTAGGCTTTTACTGACGAAGATTGGTTTTGGAGAAGATTCGCTACCAAGATCCACTTGTATAACCTCATCTTCAGTAGGGGGTTCTCTCAGTTCGAACCGCTTTTCCCATTGTGCATCCAACTGTTGGGCCCACGGCTCTTGCTCGAGGATTTCAGGAATGTCTTCATCTTCTTCATAAGCGTCGGCGAATGCCATGTTGACTGAGAGGACTTGTCTGAATATGTCTCCGATGCTGGTATCTGAGTTGGAAGTTGGTGACCCGGTTGAATGTGACTGCCAGTCGCACTCCTCATCTGAACTTTTGGGGGTCGTCGTGGGTGTTACATACCCTAATCCATATTGAGTTTTGCTATAGTAGTCCCGTGGCTTGCCAGCCGGGACTGGTGGCTTCAAAGGTAATCGTCGCCCGGTGCCGTAGTTCAAGCCTGGCATAGCCTCCAGATCATATCCCTGTTTTTGCATGAGATATTTAGATTGAGGGCTATAAAGATACAGATGCAGTCTTCCGTCATCTGACCCAAGGTCGACTTCTTCTATGGTGAAAGGATGCAGATCGTCCTTCTGGCGGAAGATGATTTGATGATCCCCTCCCTCGATTATGCGATAGGCATCTTCCACTGGGATAAGCTGGATTGCGGTGTGCACATTTGTCACCTGTGTGTGTAGGTGAGTGCCTATACCATGTTCCATAGCATACATTGTACATAGCTTGTTGAGCTCGAGGTAGTTCAAAGATAGCCCTTTATTGATGAAGTAAGGTATCTTTTCTAGGGGGATTACATCATCTGCGGAGGGAACATCAGTGTGGACAGCCACATACTTGGCTAGCTCTGGTTCCTCTTCGACTACCCCTTGTATAAACGAAGACTGAGAGGACGACCTGGGCAGCTTGATCGTCAGAGGTTCAGTTGGTGGAGCGGAGCGTGGAGTTGTTGGCAGGCTAGCGATCCCTAGCTTGATACTTGATGCTGGGCGGGGAGTGGTTGGTTCGCTAGAAGTCCCAGACCTTGTATCGGGATGACGACTCTTCTTGGGAAGACGTATCGTCATTCGCTTATCGGAGGGATTGAGCTTCTTCGTTTGTAGCTGATCGACTCTCGGCAGCCTGATTGTCAGTGGCTTCGTTGTGGGTCTTGGCACTTGGCCAGACCTTGGCTGCCGGATTATCATCTTCTCTTCTTGCGCCGAGAGGCTGATTGCGTCCTTATGCAGAGTGGCTGTAAGGGGTGCAAACTTGCCAGGTTTGCGAGCTTGGAGGTAGATCGTCAGAGGTTCTTCTGATCCTATGGCTGTCTCGGTACGAGCTTGCACATCTTCTTCACCAAGGTGCTTCTTCGACTTTTTATATAGGCAGGAGTCTGAGTAGTAGGATTCGACCCCTTTGAAGGGATCGATATCATCAAATTCTGTCCTCACGAAGCCGTGTTTGTCGACATATTTGAAGCACTGGTGCAGCGTGGAAGGCACGATCATATAATCGTGTATCCAAGGGCGTCCCAAGAGGATGTTGTAAGAAGTATCTGCATCTATGACGTAGCAGGTTACTTCTGACTGGAGATCGCCAATCTGACATTTCAGACGAATCTTCCCAATTGGGTAGCTCCTGCAAGAATTGAAACCGCTGATGGCGGTGCTTGTTGGCGTCAGGCGATGCATCGGGATACGGAGATGATGTAGCAGACCTTTCGGAATGGTGCTTATGGAAGACCCAGGATCAATGTACATCCGGTCCACCTTCACGTCCCTGATGTATCCAGTATAGTACAACGGACGATCATACAGATTGGTCTTGATGAGCATGTCTTGTGGAGTGAAGACAATGTTGGGCATCGCTCCCGTGCAAGCGCTATCTTGGAGATATGCAGGCGGGCTTTCTCCCGAGAGGTTGACTTGAGCTAGATAGGCGTCAGCATTTTGGAGTGCATCGCTCAAAGCCGCACGAACATCTTTCGAAAGTCTCAGGAGCTCGTATAATGACAACTTGGCCGTTGTATTAGCCAATTGCGCCAAGATGTCGAAGTTGTAGGGCTTTTCCAGCCCCTGAGGTGCCTCTTTTCGGAGGGATTTGTCAAAGCGAGTCTCCTTCGGCCTAGGCTTGTCGGTCGTCGGAGGCTGCGCCGGTTCTGGAGCGTCTGTTGTAGCAGGCAGATGATCTTCAGTCGAGTTATCAGCCATAGGTTGGGATTGTGCCCCAGACTGAGTGACGACGGCTGTAGCTTCTTCGATATGTGCCGAGATTGTGTGGCAGGACCTAACTTTTCCACTCTTCTTCTTGCGAATGGAAGACGGTGTGGGCTGAGTCACTACTGATACCAAGTCTGGATGGACCCACATGACCTCTCCTCGTGATGTGGTGAGGGGCACTAGACTAGCAGCCTGATCTTGGGGAGGTGGAAGATTAGCAATCTCTATTGTCGCTAGAGGAATGGGTACCACACCGTCTTGAGCTTCGGTTGGAGGAAAGCTGCCAAATTGTACTGACACCATATTGGCTGCCACAGTTACCTCTTCGAAATCGATGGCCAGAGCGTTCGAATCGATAAGATTTTGGATGTACCGTTTCAGTTGGTAGCAGTCGTGTGTGGCATGGTGGACGTAGCGGTGGTAATGGCAGTACTTTGGATTCTCCATGTCTGTCGGCCGAGGTTCCCGTCTTGGTGGAGGAAGCTGAATTCTGTCTCCTTGTATGAGCATGTCCAAGATGGGCTTGACGTGACCGTCTTCGAAGGAGTAAGTGATTTGCGGCCATTGTTTGTCTGTCGGTATTGACTCAGGTTTCTGGGCTGCGTCAGCCACCATAGCCTGCTTACCCCTGCTGTCCCGATTGTTGGAGGGGCTACCCCCATTGTCGTTATTGGTGTTGGGATGCTTGCCCTTGTTCTCTCCGTCCGAGATGTGCAATCCCAGTTGGCGAGCCTTCTTCAACCGTTCTTCGGCGCTAGTGGCACTGATGATAAATGTCTTCCAGTCCTTGAATTGACTTTCATCCATCCAAAGACTGATTGTTGGGAGCAATCTCTTTTGGCAAATTTCAATTAGGGAGGAATCCGGATTTCCAGACGGCAGCTTCATTGCGGTTTGGCGAAACCGCTCAATGTAGTTCCTTGTCAGCTCTTTCTTCCCTTGGACGACGTCCATGAGGGTGGACATTGTGATGTCCTGCCCTACTTCGTAGAACCTCTCCAAGAACATGCGCTTGAAGCCGGCGAAGGAATAGATGCAGTTGTCTGGCAGGTTGCGATACCAGTCGAAGGCGACTCCCTCCAATGCCCCGATGAATAATCGTGTAAGGATGGCATCATCATGGGGCAGATGGTCGGTGGTGACCTCGAAGTAAGTAATGTACCGACTTGCTGAGGTCTTGCCATCATAAGGATTGATATTGAACGGCTTATATCTTGGTGGGAATGGAACATCCCTCCAGGCAGCAGGGTACGGTTGCCGTATTCTGAGGTCTTGGGACTTTTCTCAAGCGTGAAACATGGCTCGGAGCTCCTGGACCTCTCTTCTCGCTTCACGGGCTTCATCCACGACGGAGGGGGCTGTTCCTTCAGGAGGATTGTTGTCCGGGTTCGGTGCCGCTGAATTCGAGTCCGCATTGACCGCAGGACCCGCGCTTGTTTGGCCAGGCGTTCCTCCTTACAGAGTTGGAAGAGCCGCTTTGATCTCGTCTACAGACTTGACCAAGGCAAGCAGTATGGCCTCCAGAGTGTCGATGCGTTGGCGATCACTTGAACCACCTTGGTTACTGCCCGTCATGAGTACCGTCCTTACGTGAGGGGAGATGGACGGAGCGGTAGAGGAAGCGCCCTCCGAATCATACCCCTGTAGTGAGAAGTCATCGGAATATGTGGGAATGTTCTTCTCTGGTTCAGATTCGAAAGGAACAGTACCCCCAATCTCCGAGTTCGCCTCGTCTTGGGAGTTGTGGATGTCCTCGGGGACGTCGGGGTTTGTTGCATCTGATCGAAGAGTTGTTTCATCCGGCTCGTCTTCTTGGAACATCGGATTATCGTAGAGGTTCGGGGGAGTGCTACCCCTAGTCCCAGCAACCCCCAGTATTGTGGACGATGAATCTCCCACTGTAGCAGATTTTGTCTTAGAACGGGTGCCTTGGAAAACTCCGGTGGTGGGCACCCGCTTAGACGACAGTCTTTTGGTCAAAGTGGTTGAAATCTTTGGACTGGAAACATTTGTCTTCTTCCCTCTCCCATCGGCGGGGACTTTCTGAGCAGAGTTGCAGGAGACGACGGGAGACGCCTCGTCTTCCGAACTTGATCGTTACAGTCTTTGGAAGACGGACCGCCGGTCCTCTCGTACTGTTGCGTTACAATGACTTGGGTGCAGTGACGTCCGTGGGAGGACTCTTTGTACCCCGGGGTACCTTCTCTTTCCTTGCATTTGTGGAGGATGGCCTCACGCAAGTCAGACGGATCCGGATCAACCATGTTTGCTCCCTAGATTTTGGAAGACTTTTGGGAACCTCTCTGTCCGTTTGCCGCCGGGGGCTGGACTCGAGTGGCTTTGTACAACTTCCCATCAGAGGCCAGCGTAACAGTACACGGGATGCTCGGATGGTCAGAGGTCGGATCAACGGACCGAGCTTGCCAAGCTCGTGCTACCCTAGACTTCTTCACTCTAGTGCGTAAGGGCACATAGTAGGAAGAGTCTAAGTGGTGTTGGAGAGAATCAGATATGTCTTCTTGGGAGCACAGGAGATCAGGACCATAGGTGAGACGGTCGAAGACAGAGCCACGTGGAGTAGGCGTCATGCGGCTGTCATCAATAACCTTCATGCGGCTGGTAGCTGCATAGGTTTTCTTCATGCGGCTGGGAGCTTCGGCCGCATGAGTTTTCTTCATGCGGCTGGATGATCTGGCTGCATAGACCTCCTTCATGCGGCTGGCAGACTCAACCGCATGAGCATCCCGCCAGCTGTTGGCAGATTTGGCCGCATGGGCGTTCGGCTTCTTCTTGGGGCGCGTAGAATCACTCTTTATCCCTGCAAGTCCAGCATCGTAGTTTTTTCCTCTGCCGGACTTGGGGACAGCAGAGTTCTCTACGGCTCGAAGTAGAGCCGTATGAGAGTCGCATTCGCCGTCTTGGGTAGCCGAGAGTACCCCATCCCGAGTTTGTGGAGGAGCAAATGATTTTGGCCTCCACTCGCAGCGAGCTTTCTTTGTGCGGGTTCGCTTCTGGACCGGGCCAGCGCTTCCTTCCGAGAGCATTTCTTCAAACGCCTGTTGGTCGAAGCGGACGACCGTTTTCTGTTGCGTGGAGCCAAGTTTGGCTGCATTCGATTGCGTCACCAACTCCTCAGCCGTGGAGAAGTTTGTCCCCAGCAGAGTTGCCATCGTGTTTGCCATGAAATATAAAAGGACAGAACAATTATCGGAGAACTGGACTTTTACTTCACGTTACAAACTCGCTTGTACAAAGAAGGCCTAGGAATGAAAACCTAGGTACAACAATCTAAGTACAATTGTTTATTTTAGATTCTGGGGGGTGACGATAGAGGCTCGAGAAAGCGACGGCCGCTCTGCCTTACTCCTTGGACGATCGGTATGCAGCTTTGACTCCAGAAGATTGTTTGGCGTTGAAGAGATGCTCTCTTTGCTCTCTCTCGGCTCTTTCTCTTTAAGTATTCTGGTGCTCTCTGATCTCGAAGAAAGTCCTTTTACAAGGGAATGGCACCTCGCTATTTATAAGAGGGGGAATGCAATCATTAGGGTTTGGAGTGATTGCCCCTTAGAGTGGCGGCGGCCTGTTGATTGATCAATCTGGGCCATTAATCTTGAGTGTGATGAATCTGGGCCATTTAATGTAGATTGCACCAAATCCTATCAGTAATTAATGCTGATTGGAATAAATCTCCGTGATAATGATTTGCTGATGTCTACGAATCTGAATGAATAAGTTTAATTTATTCTCCTGCCACGTGTCCCAGATTATTGGGATTTGACCCAATCTTTGATTGTAGCAAATCTGGGAAATTGATTAGCTTCATGACACGTGTCCTGAGAGCCGCTGAGGGGATCTGAGCCGCATAAGGATTGAGCCGCATAAGGATTGAGCCGCATAAGACTGCCACGTGTCAGGGCTGCTTGGGGAGTGGCCCCCGAACCTTCGAACTACATGATAATCTGGACCACATAATAGGTAGTGAACCGCATGGAGATGATCCTTGCGAGACGCATGGGGAGGCCTCTGCTTGAGCCGCATAGGGCTGTTTCAATTGGGGCCGCATAGGGCAAATTCGGCCTGAGCCGCATGGGGAGTCTCCGCTTGAGCCGCATATGACTGTCCACATGTTCTAGGTTGCGTGGCATTTTTTAGATCTCAGGGGATTATGTCAAAGATCTCCTTCGTTTTCCTAGGGGTCTGTCACTATGACAGAGTCATCATTACCTCTTTGTGTCATGGCTGTCACTTTATCAGAGCTGTCAGCCGTCAAAGTAATTAATGCAGCATAAGGCGGGAGGCAGAACTGTTTGCAAGCCACGTGTCTTCTCTTCTGAGCCGCATGGGACGTCTTGAGCCGCATAGTCCCTCGTGCCGTATGAATCTTTGAGCCGCATGGGCTTTCTGAGCCGCATGTGGTTTCCTGGCCGTATGGATATTTCTTTAGTATTTTCTATGCTTCTACACCGACCACCCAGTTTTTGTATGCTATGCTACAATCTCTGTGGCAACAAATGGAACTATTGAGGCAGAGTATGATGACCTACTTAGCTAGACCTCCACCACCAGCCCCGGTACCAGACCCAACTCCAGCTCTACAACCATATTTGGGCTCTATTACGGACTTCATCGACATGGGCCCTAAGAATTTTAAGGGTACCGAGGGTCCTTTAGAAGTTTTCGCATGGCTTATCAGCACAGAGAAATACTTGAAGGCATTCTAGTTGCCAGCACATGATTGGTTGACAGCAGTGGACTTACTCCTAGAAGACAATGCTCACCACTGGTGGAAGGCTGAAGAAAGACGACTGGGCACTGGGATCACATAGAAGGAGTTTTATGACCTCTCCTATGAGAGATTTTTTTCCATCCACGTTCGAGATGCTCTCTATGACCAGTTCCTTCATCTAAAGCAGGGGAACATGTGCTAGATGAGTATGATGCAGAGTTCAGCCGTTTGAGTAGATTTGGTGCGACATTAAACCCGACAGAGCTGAAGAAGGCAAGGAGATTCCATCAAGGGCTCGTATCAGAACTCAAGACTTTCGCAACTACACAGTCTCGAGTCTCTCATGCAGCTGTCTTGGAGGAAGCACGTACCCAGGAGGTTCTTTGCAAGGAACAGCAGGCACAGAGACACCCTACACCGGTCGCTGCACCAGTTAGGGTGACTCAGAGTGGACCCACCTGGGGGCCTATAGGACAGTAACAGCAGAGACCCACACCCTATCAGAAGCCCACCTGCAACTACTGCGGGAAGAAGGGCCACATTCGAGACTGATGTCAGATTCGTCTCGGCTTATGCTTGAGGTACGGATCGGAACAACACCGGATTATCGATTGTCCTGAGCCGCCAAGGCAAGGGCAAGCATTTACTATGGCTGTGATAGACCCCCATCCTGAGATTAGAGATTTGGCAGGTATTATTCTACTTATACCATTATTCTTTATTTAAGTCATGGCTTAGCATTTGAGCAATACATTCATCATCTTGGTCAGCATGCATGAGCACTACCTTCGACACCATTAGAAATATCATGACTATAGTTTAGCAAGCTTATAAATAGAACTCTTGACTTCTTCGTTAGAATTCTTGCATGACGTGCCTTAAATTTTGTGACCTCGTCAATAGCCCTCGTATGCTGTAGAGTAGAAAATCATTCTCTCTCTATGTTTACCAATTCGAACTTTACACATTCCCCATTTGTATTAATAAATCAAGTCGTTTATAACGCCTATGCCCACCCGTATCATTTTGATACCCTTACCGTGACTTTGATGTTTGAAGCACAATACTAGCCATTTACTTCGAACCAATTTTACCTTCATGAACCATACGAGCCTCCCTACACGCATGACATACCTATTCCATAAAACACACCATCTTGTGCTTTATTTCAATTACACCACACGTATAACACGATTTCCTTAGAAAGAACCATAGATATCTCCTAAGGAATACGTGGTCGCCGACAGAAAACTCAAGAGGATGTCGCTGAGAATCGGCCCAATGACGATGGCGATCTTGCGCAACTCGAAGATGATCTCTGACTCGTCTGACCACCTCAATAGTCTGTGAAATCATTTCGGGACCAAGCATCTGCCTCTCGCCTACATCATCCCAAGCTAAAGGAGATCTATACTTCCTGCCATACAATGCCTCGAAAGGTGCCATCTGAATACTGGCCTGGAAACTATTATTGTATGAGAACTCCACTAGGTGCAAGTGATCTTTCTACGAACCACCGAAGTCCAGCGTACAAGATCGTAACATATCGTCGAGAGTCTGAATCGTGCGTTCTGACTGTCCATTTATCTGCGGATGATATGCTGAACTGAACTTGAGACGAGCCCAAACTATCTTGAAGACTCTGCCAAAAGTGCGATATGAATCTTGAATCTCTGTCTGATATGATACTAACTGACACTCCATACAATCTGATAATCTACCTGAGGTACATCTCTGCAAACTGATCCATTGACTGGCCAATTCTGAAAGGGATAAAATGAGCTACCTTGGTGAGTCTGTCAACTATAAACCAGATAGCATCTCTTCCAGCTGGGGATTTAGGTAACCCAGTTACAAAATCTATGGTAATGTGCTCCCATTTCCATTTTGGGATAGGAAAAGGTTGAAGAATTCCAGCTGGTCTCAGATGTTCAGCATTAACTTGTTGGCAAACTAAACAACAAAAGAAAAACCGGGCTATCTCCCTCTTCATGCCATTCTACCAGAAATGGTGACGGAATGAATTGAGTACTGAGAACTGTGAGCCTCTTCCATGATCTCCTGTCTGATATTACCACTGGGTACACAAAGATTCCTTCCATGTCGGAGAGTACCATCTTCATTAATACATAACTCTGGTCTTCGTCCTGCTTCACACTCTGCTCTGAGCCGTTGAAGCTTAGAATCTGTTGATTGTGCCGTCTTGTTCCTCTCAACTATGCTGGACCGAACTTACATGCTGGCCATCAATGCTACATTGGTAGGAAAAACAACTTCAATACCTATCTTCTGAAGATTCGCTAATAATTTTGGCTGTGCTGTTAGAAAATAAGCTCTTGTTCTTCTGCTCAAAGCATCTACAACTACGTTGGCCTTTCCAGGATGATACTGCAAGTTGATGTCATAATCCACAAGTAGCTCTAGCCATCTCCTCTGATGCATGTTGAGATCCTTCTGGGTAAATACATACTTAAGACTGTTGTGGTCGGTGAAAACCTCCATCCGATCTCCATACAAATAATGCCTCCACAACTTGAGTGCGAAAACCACCGCTGCTAATTCCAAGTCATGGGTTGGGTAATTCCTCTCATGATCACGAAGCTGACGTGACGCATAAGCTACTACCTTACCAAGCTGCATCAAGACGCATCCCAATCCTCTGCCAGAAGCATCATAATAAATTGAAAATCCTCTAGTCCCATCTGGAAGCGTAAGAATGGGAGCCGTCATCAATCTTTGCTTCAACTTTTCGAATAAACTCTGACACTCTGCTGTCCAAGAAAACTGTACCTCCTTGCGGGTCAATTGCGTCAATGGCGCTGAAATCCGAGCAGTCTGACACAAACCGTCGGTAATTGTCGGCCAATCCAAGGAAACTCCGAACTTTTGTGACGGTGCTAGGTACTGGCCATGTTTCTATAGCCACTATCTTCTGGGGGTCCACTTCTACTCCACCTCTGGTGATGATGGGACCTAATTATGAGATACGATCCAGCCAAAACTCATACTTACTAAACTTCACGTACAACTGGTGTTCCCTGAGTATCTAAAGAACTACACGAAGATGCTGCTCATGCTCTGCCTCACTCTTACTATAGACTAAGATGTCCTCTATGAACACTATCATAAACTGATCCAAATAGGGCATGAAGATACGATTCATTAGGTCCATGAATATGGCTGGCACATTGGTCAATCCAAATGGCATAACAAGGAACTCCCAATATCCATACCTCGATCTGAATGCTGTCTTCGGGATGTCTTGCTCTCGGACACTGATCTGATGGTACCCTGACCTCAAGTCAATCTTCAAAAATACAGCCGCTCCCTTGAGCTGATCAAATAAGTCATCTATTCTTGGTAGAGGATACCTGTTCTTGATTATTACAGAGTTCAAGGTACGATAATCAACACATAACCTTGACGTACCATCCTTCTTCTTCACAAGAAGCATCGGGGCTCACCAAGGTGATCCACTAGCACACGAATGAATCCCTTGGTTCTAAGTTCTTCAATCAACTTGTACAAGATTTCCAACTCTGAAGGTGCCATCCTGTAGACTCTCTCCAATACTGGTGTCGTCCCTGGAATCAAGTCGATGGTGAACTCTATCTCCATTTCTAGAGGCATGCCTGGAAGCTCTTCGAGAAATACATCAGAAAACTCTTTTACTACTCTGGGAAACTGAACTGGCACTGCTACTGCCATCCGCAATACTGGGGGAGAAGGTTCTACTTTGCCCCTGGAAAATGAAAACTCTGATTTGTCGGGAATACCAAAGATAATCCTGCCATTATGGCAGTCTATTCTTGCGTATTGCTCTTTCAACCAATCCATTCCTAGAACCACATCATAATCCGCCATCGAGAATTCTATCAAACTAGCAGGAAATTCTCTACCGCTAACTATGATTCGACACGAGGAATAAACTCTACCTACTCCCACAAGACCGTTACCAGTAAGTATATTGAGCCTTAGTGATAATGACTCGGGCTCCAGTCCTATCCATGTTGCAAATTGTGCAGACATAAATGAATACGATGCACCCAAATCAAATAATACTGATGTAGAGAAAGAGTTGAGAAGAATGGTACCTGCCACCACCTCACCTGATGCCAATTCCTCCTCTACGGTCAAAGCCATCGCTTGACCTTGCCCTCTGGGTGTTGGTACCCTCTGTTAGAAACCTTTCTGGTGATTCTAAATTTAAGCTTAGACCTGGGCATACTGCTGCGGCCTCTGCTGCTGGAATGCTTGAGCCTGAGGCGGCAATGGCCTCGAAGGCTGGTACTGCTGCTGTTGCACTGGTGCTGGTCCCCTCATCGAGGGACTAGTCTGGGCAGATGAAGAGGAACCGGCTCTCTGTAGGCAGGACCCTATCTTGTGGTCCGATGCCCCACAAGCCAAACACAATCCTTGTGCTCTACGATATTCTGATACTATATGTCCTGGCTTCCCATAATGAGTGCAGCCTATTACGGAAGACTGCCTCCACTTCTGCTGCTGAGGGTACGTCGGAGTTGAATGCTAAACTGACGTAACTGATGCCGCCGTCCTCGGAGCTCCAATAGTCAAGGCTATAGCTGCCAGGGCTGGGGCTGAGGACTGGGTTATCTGACCCTGGGACCGCTTCCGTCCTCCAGTTCTGTCCACTATTCTGTGGGAGGTATACTTATGCCTCATAGCTGCTCGTAAAACAGCATCAAAAGTCTGATGCGCAAACTGCTCCACTGCTAGAATAATCTCTAGGTGGAGCCCCTGCTGGAACCGCTGGGCTCGGTCCAATTCGGTCGCCACCAAGGTGGGTGCGAATCGACTCAGTCTTGAAAACTTGGCCGCATATCCATCGACCGTCCTGCTCATCTGCCTGAGATTGGTGAACCTCGTCTGTAGGTCGTACCGAGCTACAGCATCGAAGTACTTGATCTGAAACTTGTCACTGAATATCGCCCATGGGACAGGCGTCGCCAACCCAACTGCTAACATCGCCCACCAGGTGCGGGCTAGGTCCAATAACTGTAGGCACACTACAGCTACCTTCTCTCCTTCTGGAGTCTTAGCTGCATCCAAGATAATGTCGATGTCCTGGAGCCATTCATCTGCTACAATAGCGTCTTCACTACTGTCAAAGAAGGGAGGGTTATGGCGCTTGAAACTGTTAGCCGTATTGTTCCCTTGATAACCAACACGGTCCATGGTATCTTGTACTGTCTGGTGCAGGGCATCGCCCCGACGATCTTGAGATGCAAGTAATTCCCTGATGAGACCCACCATGGTTCCATTGTCAGGCTCTACCGACTGGACTGGTTGAACTGGGGGCTCTAGATCACCAGAATGCATGACTCGGGAGGCTGCTCCAGAGTGTTAGGCTTGGTCTCCAGGTTGTTGCTGGTCCACTGGAGGTGCTCTGCCTTGCTGATCGGTAGGACCAGGAACAATGTCGCTGAAGAAACGACATAGGAAACAATAAGGAAAGACCATGATAGATCGAGGATATAAACATGTGATCAGGTCAAGATTTTGAAAAGATTAGAAGACACGAGTAGAGATCAAGGGCGAGTGCTGATTGAGACACCTATTCAGTAATACCCTCACACATCTTGATTTATAAGGCCTGCATGGGCCACCACTTAAACCGTGTCACGCCCTAGAACCAGAATACCGGAGAGCGGAGGACAGACACAGCCAGCTACGTACATTGAAGTGAATTCCACTTCGCTGCTGCTGCTGACAATTCGATTTGTACTTTCTTTTTAGAAGTACTACTATCGTTTGCTGCTGTTACGAAATATTTTTAGATTTTTGTAATCCAGAATCCTCTAAGGATCTCTGTTGTGCACACATTCTTTGAAGTGTTGCATAGAAACATTATTTTTACAATTGTTTTATTTTCTCGGTTTTCCATAAAAAATTGTGCCTCGGGAATAACAATCTGCTAACAGAGTGTTCTGTAACCGCTCAGTTAGCAGAACGTTGGGGACGTGGGAAAAACTACCCTAAATGTTCTAAAACCGCTAAAATTATGCACAGACACGATCTGAGTCAACTTACGCACAGTGCACGCAACGTACGCCACTCGTACAACTTGTACACTACGCACACAGTACGCACAACACCACCTACACCACACTGCGCCACACGCACAATGCGTACACTGCGCCACACGTGCAATGTATATACTGTGCCACTCGCATAACTTGTGCCTCTTGCGTACCTTGTGCACCCTGCGCAAACCGTGCAACGTGCCACTGCGCCATTAGCGCAACTTGCATACCGCATGTTGTCATGCCCCCTCCTGTAGGAGCGATCGTCCTCGCTAAGGCGTGATGCCGCACGAATCTAGATTGCGCTCGCGCAAGGCGGGTTCCATAACGATCGATTACAGTGGCTGCGACGGGGTCGTCGCACAGAAGTGCCATACAGAGACATTGAATAATAGCAGCGAAAATTTGAAACAAAACACAAGTCATTCAAAAGATGCATTTATTGATATTGAAACAAGGATTACAATAGGGCGCAAGGCCAAGATTACAAGTCAATCAAGCTCATTCTTCTCACATTACAAGTCACTCAGCTCTCTCTTATCTCTCAATACAATTCTTGAACCAACGGATGCTTCGGAGAGGCGATGTCCATACATTATGTCACGTATAATCTTGACTCCATGCGGCCGTACGCTTCGAATCGCCAAGGAACTCCATGCTTCGACGCATCCAAGCGAGCTCCGTGCTACGAGCTTCTACCTGTGCCAACATATAAACACTGTGTGGGTGTCAGTACTCAACTGCACTGGTGGAATGAGCTCCTCGCCCACCCATATAAAACCAACACATTCACTTTTTTGTGTAACATAATCTCTTTATGATTGCCTTTCTACTCTTGCCTTAGGATCGGTTTTAGGACAGACGTCTTGGTCTATTTGTGTCTCAGAATCATCCCGTGCTTGCAACAACGCTAACCTATCAAGTCGTGCTTGCCTTTCGGCCCGAAATTAAAGACACAACTACGCGATAGTACCCAATTTCTTTGTGACCGTGCTACAAGTCCATTGTGCTGTGCCTCGCAACTCAGTGTGACTTAACCATATCGTCGCCTCGCGGCCCTTGCTACTTTGATCACAAACTGACCCAAATCAAGACTTGTGGGCTAAGTGTCACTCGACCAACTTTGCCTTACGTCGTTTCCTGACTTAAATTCAATACGACTCAATTCCAAACTTGTGCAACACTATACCAACAACTTAAGACTTGACACCACATCTCGTGCCGAAGCACGGTATCTACGTTGCAGCCAAATTTTAGGCCCCAAAATATTGTATTTATTGTGTACACATTCTTTCCGACTCTTGATACACTGTAACTAATACTCGACTCAATCCAAAGGCATATACGAGGATCGCCGCCTATGCCGACTCATCTATATGAGGTCACTAGCATAACAAGCTATACCTGGACTCACAGCTTGCATTGGCCGGGACCCTTCCAGCGCAAGGTAGCTAGCCCCGCTGGAAGTCCCTGACTAACCCGGTGCTATCGATTCAGCACAGCTATCACTTGTTTCCATACTCAGCCATAACGGTCCCGGGCACTGTGGTTCACCGTTACAGGGAAACTATTTACCTTGTCGACAAGTTGTCCAATGACCATGCAAGACTCGACTCAAACTGACGTCTCACATAGTCATTCTACATTCAGTGTTACCATCTCTTCCAGGGACATGTTTGATACTTCTCACATCTGAGACCGCCTTGACGACCCCATGGTCGTGAGCATTCCTTTTTCTTGCCCTATCTTTTTATTCGACTCAGGAACGACTATTTGAAAGCCCTCCTTCCAACTCAATTAAATCAACCGTGACATGAGCCTTAGAAACTCTAAGTCTGTAACATCTTGTCTTAAACCAACTTGAACTCTATGCGACACAACCGCCCAAGTCATACTCTATATAATGGGCCTTGAGACCGTAAGACTATGTGGTTATACTCAGCCGTAGAACTCGTAGGACCATGCTTGCTACTACTCCGATAGCCGAACATAACTTGTCCAACTTAACTTTGCAACAACTTGACGAGCAAAGGCTGTGTCAAGCTTTGCCTTGATGGAACGTACCGTACACGTGTCCGATTTGAACAAACAAGTTATTTGGTTTCCTAAACTTATGCCATAAGCTGTGCAATGTAACTTAACCAATGGGGCAGACAAAGGCTATGCCAAGCCTTGGACAATGTATCATGCATGCTTTATCAAGCATTCATGCGGGCAACGCCTATGACTTAGGCTACGTTTATAACTTCGCCTACTCAACCAACTTTCCTTCTCCCAAGCCACGGGATGAAGGATCGAGTGTCATTTTTAAAATACGCCGTGCACCAACTGTAAGCTGACTGTTGGACCTTTCCATATTCTAACTTAATTTGACCCGTCGAGATTATTCCCTTATCTATGTGGATTCGTCTCTTTTATTATGAAGCCTACATGTGCAGTTGAAAACATACGATTTATTATGTGAAGGCTAAGATGAGGCAAGTTCACCAAAACTACCCCACCTGAGCGAGGAGTCGCCTAGATCGAGCGATGTCTTCAAGCAGCCGTTGCACGACTAAGTCCGAACGCCGTTGGCATTCTGATTCCTCCAATTGACTGAGCGGGATGGGATACTACACGTGCACCCTGCTCAAATCGTATAATGTGCGCAACTGACTGTACAAGAGGCTCGTGCAACGAGCACAACTTAAGTGCACTATGAGCCTAGAGACGATGGTGACGTGCTAAGTACCAAATGTACTAACAAAATGCCACATTACGCCTCATGAGCCCGAGTCCGAGTCGCTAAGCCCCTACTGGGCTTAGCTCCAATGGAAATTAATTTTCCAAGAGCAAAAAGCATGAATGCTTTCATTGTTGATTTAGCTTTTTTTCCGTTAGAAAAATACCCCCACATGGCACATCCATGTGCACCTTCACATCACATGTGCATTTCTAAACAAGCATATCTATTATATAGAGATACAACTCCTTTGGCCTAGCCGATGTGGGACTAAACTTTCCAATAAAAAGGGCAAACTCCAATATGTTTATCATTGTTATGTGTTAATGTCACAGGAAAACTTCCATTAATTAGAACCATGCAAGCAGAAGTAGATAGATACCGAGACTGAACGAACTTCCATAACACACCAAGCTGATGAAATATAGCACAAATTGATCTCAAGATCCCAAAAATTACACTGACCAACCATGCCACAATTTATAAGACCCACATGACATGCAAAAATCAATACAACAGTGGGATCAATCTATAACTGACCTTCTCACATACTCCCTGTACTTGTTCCCGAACACCTCCACCATCTTCCCCTCCTCCAACTCTATCTTTCGCCTGTTGTACCACAAGCACAACGCAACAAGAAAGGCCAGGCTCAGCGGTGTCCTCAGCGCCAGTAAAGGGCAATACGGTAGATGCATAGACTCGGTGCCACACCCACCAGTAGGACCAGAACTTGACCACGATGGTCGGGACGTCATAGAGGATGCTGGTGTTTTCCTAAATCATTCGCAAACCCTAACCCAACCGAAATTAACCAATAATGAAGAAATGATTGGGTAGAAACGCAAAAAAACATATAGATTTATGGAAAAACTGATAAATAAAGAGAAAATCATACAATTTTAATCGGATTCAAAAAATTTCCATTGAATCTATCGAGAATAGGTTCATAAAAAGAAAGGGGGAGTACTTGATGTTCCTAATGCTTCCTTTGCAAAAGCTTGGGGGACCTCAGAGGAGCCAATAGTCCTGGTAGATGACTTGAGGAAGTGGTGGAGGCGCTCGATACCGGCTCCATCTCCTTCGTGTCCTTCGCCCGCTCCATCTCCAGTTCTTCCTCCATTGCTGGAGAAGAATTAAAAATTAGGGTTAGGGTTTTAGGATCTAACAATGGTAGTAGGAGGAGGAGGAACGAGTGTCACGACCCGCACCCTAGATTAGGGCACGAGACGTGGGTACGTCCAGTCTACGCCGCAGTGTCGGCGGTAGAACGCTGTCCTAGGTCACAACATCTAACAATATAAAGCTTAAACAGTTTATACTCCCCGAATGGGGGTGACATAACATAAAGTAATCTCAATCACAACTAAGGCAGATGATAATATAGCAAATAGATAGATAAAAGAAACTGCTGAAAAGAAAGAGAAATCCCAAGTACAATAAGTACAATCATCCATGACATACTGTAAATGAAAACATCCTAGTCTAAGGGGTGTCATCCACAGCTAGTGGGACCTGCTGCTGGTCCAGGTCCAGGCACTCATCTAAAGTAGCACCGTAATAGGTATCCACACCAGCCTCCTCGTCCTCAGTAATATTTGAACAGGTCCAGTCAGGACAGGAGCGAGCACAATACATCTCAAAGTTCATAGCAAGTTAGAAAATATAGACATGCAGTAGAGTAAGATACAGGAAACTGAATGAAGCATAGAATATAAACAGAGGAAGCTGTAATAGAAATATATATACTATAAATAGAGAGCTAACTGTGGCTAGTGAGTCAGAGTACAATATAAACATGTGAATGGCATAGGAGATTCTGGGAACTATACTATGGAGTGATTCTGGGAACTACACTACTTGGATATTATTCACATGTTTACTTCTACCTCCGTACCCCCAATCAATACGCAAGGATCCAGCCAGGTTATGTTATGATTCCATGCAAAGGCCCACAAGGGGTGATACATGGATAGCCCATAAATGGGTGATTATGGGAATACCCATAATGGGATGATTCTGGGAAGACTTTGTGATCATGAGAGTACATGTTACAAGTGATCGAAGAATCGTGAAGCATAGTGATACACCATGTCAGTGAAACGCACAGAACATGTAGTATACGATGCTCCCTTAGGGGATAACATCTCAAGAATGGATCCACATAGTACTAATCCGTGTAACCAACGTGACAGCATCAAGTAAATAATCTAAAGCAGGAAAATAATTCTAAGCAGGATATGAAATGATCAGAGAATGTACTCGCCTGGTATCTGAGTGTCCAACTGAAAAGTACTATCCGAGGAGTGGTGTCTGGCTCCTATTTAGAACAGCACAAGTCACAACAAGTCCAGAATGGTAAAATGAAACACTACAATGCATTCTACATGAATCTAGGTCAAACTAGGCCAAAGTCAACTCTTGGTCAACTCTGGTCAACCCTAGAAGTCAAACTAGGTCAACTATGGTCAAACTAGGTCAAACTAGTCCACACTAAGTTAAACTAGTCTACTCTAGTCTAGCAAGTCTATTCTAGGTCTAATAAGGCTGTAGAAGCCCAAACTAGGCTCACTAGTCAAACTGACTCACACACAGGCCATAGGCTATATCATGCCTATAGGCCATCCCCTAACACAAACACCATGTAAGTTCTATATCTAAACAATACCCTTATTGATATATATAGTAAATACACACATTACATTATATATAACATTATATTATTACATACATTAACATAGGAAATTTTGGATATATATATAGAGAGAGGGTATGTGTGAGAAGAGAATGAGTGTGGGAAAGTGTGCATGTGTGTTTGTGTGAATGTTAGAGAACAAAGTGTGCAGGTGTTAACAGTGAGTGATAGGGTGTCTACATGTGTGTGTCAACGTGTTGCTTGTGACAGGGTTTAATAGGATAGGGTGTGTGTGTGCATGTGAGAGTGGGTAAGGGGAACTGTGAAGGGTGTGAGAGAGTAACCCCAAACAAAACACTAATCTCAGATTTCTAAATATCATAACAAACTCAGTTTTTAGTTCTTAAACAACATGAAGTTCAGTTTTTAGTGAAAAGAAGGGGAAAACAATTCATGAACCCCTTATGCAGTACACCAGTTTGTATCAAAACACAAATTCAGATTAAATACATCTCATGTATCAATGAACCTAGATTTTGAGTTCATAGTAGCTGTGAACTCAGGTTCAGTTATTTTAGAAACTATTAAAAAACAGTCCACACACATTTTGAAATCAAGTCACAACCATTCCAACCTAAAATTGATACACATGTAGAATTCATATAGGAGGACATGTTAGGGATTTAATATTGTGACTAATCAGCACTTAAACTAGCTAAAAAGTATGGCAAAGTCCACATTTCAAAAATTGGAAAAAATACAGGTTTAAACTGGTTTCAGAGAAAAAAAGGTAAATAATAATTGATGGACAAAAATCAAACTAAAATGCAATTAAATGGTTGGTAAAATACTAACAGCATATGCATGTGTAATACCAAGTGCTTCGTGTCCACCACGACACGTGTCGACGTGTCCAAACGAAATTCACCCAAACTCGGCACAAAACTGGACACACACTGGAAACAGCCTCGTGCGGGTGTGCACGCATGTCGTGCACCCGACACAGGCCAACCCAGGCCTCGTGGTCGTGTCCCCACCTAGGCTATGTCTAGGTGCACGTGTCTAAGTGTCTGCATCGTGTCCACAGTGTCGCGTGTCCGAAAAATAGAGCCGTATCAGTGAGTGAAAAAACAGTGCACAGTGTCAGTGTAATCCCCGTGCGTGAGGAATAACTCCCCAACCAGTGCACGAGACCCAATGACATTTGGGAAGCATGGTGACAGAACATGCCCCATTGATCCCACAAAATTTCGTGTCCAACAAATTCGTGTCGTGTCCTGTAGGAATCCCGAACAGCAGGGGATCCGCCAGGCCGCGTGCGAGCGTGTCCAAAACGTGTGCACGCGTGTCCAAAATGACACGACACGTGCACGAAACCATCCCAGTACACAAGAATCATGTAAGCGACACCAAGACACAAATTTCCATTCAAAAAGTTCTGCAAAATCAGAACGAAATGTCTATTGAGACATTTCGTCGAACACTTAGGGCTGTCTCTGATACGTGTTCGATACGGACACGTACGGGACACAAATTACACCAAATTCTATTCCTACAAGGTCAGGGTACTTAGGGCTAGGCATCCATGCAATTAAAACCAAAATTTAATAGGTGGATAAGGAATTTACCTATGGTGTTCTCCAACACAAAAATCCCTTTCAATGAGGATTCCAAAAAGCCACCAAACTCCTTCAAATTGATAGAAAACTGAGAACAACAAATTCCAATAGCAAAAATAATAATTAGAAAACCTATTGAAATTTGTTTGGATTAAAAAGGAGTAAAAATGGATTTTCTAGGGATTTTTGAAGTAGGAAAAATACTCTTTCTAAACTTGCTCCTTCCTAAAGAGGCTAGCCCTAAATAGAGGAGAATATTTATAGGGGGTTTCCCAATGGGTGTAGTGGCTGGACAAGTAGTGTTAGGGTTTGGGTTAGGCACGAGTTAATGGGCTTTGGGCCTATTTGGCTAGTTATTGATTTAATGATCAATCACAAGTCATGGCTTATGACTTAAAAGTCTAACTCAAGTCAAATAACCATACCATGGGTCAACTCTAGTCTAAATAGGGTTGTATAACCTAACCATGTCCAAACTCAACTAGGGTTAGCTCCTAGGTTAGTCTACCATGGTCATTGCTAGTCAAAGTCAACCTAGTCAACCCTCATCCAAACAATTCCAAAATAAATTCTAAAAATCCCATAAATTCAAACAAATTATAATAAATTCAAATAACCCCAAAAATAACAAAAATACCCTCAAACTAGAAATATGGTAGTGATAAATCTACCCTCCTTAAAAGAATTTTGTCCTCGAAATTGAAAGACGAAATACAACTGATGAGAAGGATAGAAAGTATACCTCACGGTCCAAAAAGATAAGGGTACGCTCGGTATCTCATCCTCCCGCTCCCAGGTAGACTCTCCTGGAGAATGATGCCTCCATGCGACGCGTACCAAGGTATCACCTGGTTCCTCAGAACCTTCTTCCGTCGATCCAGTATCTCCACTGGCTGCTCTGGATAGCTGAGAAAAAGCCCAACCTCAATCTCTGAATGATAGAGCACATGGCTAGGGTCAGCCACGTACCGTCTCAACTGTGATACATGGAATGTTGTGGACCCCCACAGTGCAGCGGCAAGTCTAGCCTGTATGACACGTCACCGACTCTTCCGCTGAGAGCGAAAGGGCCGATGAAGCGCGGGCTAAGCTTCCCGCCTCCACCAAAACGTATCGTACCACGAGTCGGAGATATCCTCAAGAAAACCTGGACTCCGACCTAATCACAAGCAAGGTCTCAATTATTAAATAATCAAACATGGTTAAAAAAACACAAACAATCAAACCTAATCTAATCCTACTCTAATCTGTACCTCAAACTCCAAGGGCCACCGGTGGCTATTGGCCCAGTGCGATGTCTGTCCTACGCCACGCGAAGTCTGTCCCTGATGAGCTTCACCTTCTCGGCTGTATCAACAACCATCTCTGGCCCCAGTAAAGCTCGCTCACCAACATCATCCCAAGATAAGGGTGTATGACACCTACGCCCGTATAGAGCCTCGAAAGGTGACATCTCAATGCTGGCCTGGAAACTGTTGTTGTAAGTAAACTCTACCAAATGAAGATAATCCTCCCAGGAGCCTCCAAAGTCCAGGACGCACGTCCGCAGTATATCCTCAAGTGTCTGAATAGTCCTCTCCGACTGTCCGTCCATCTGGGGGTGGTATGCGGTACTAAACTTGAGCTGAGTGCCCAAGCTAGTCTGCAGACTCCTCCAAAAATGGGAAGTAAAGCGGCTATTCCGATCTGAGACGATGCTGACCGGAACTCCGTGAAACCTGACTATCTGCCGCATATACATCTCCGCCAGCCTCTCTGTAGAGTACCCACCTTGAATGGCAAGAAGTGGGCCGATTTGGTCAACCTGTCAACGATGACCCAAATTGCGTTTTTTCTCCTGGTCTACGTGGCAATCCTGATACGAAGTCCATAGTGATATGCCCATTTTTACTCGGGAATGGACAGCGGCTGCAATAATCCACCGGGCCTCTGCCTCTCCGCCTTGACCTGCTGACAGATCAAACACCTAGCTACGAAGCGAGCCACCTCCCGCTTCATCCCGGACCACCAAACATGCTCTCTCAGATCTCGGTATATCTTGTTAGCATCAGGGTGTATGGAGTACTGAGATTTGTGGGCCTCCTGCATAATCTGCTCCCTGAGCTCTCGCTGGGCACATAATCTGGAACCGTGCCTCAAAGCACCATCATCTGCAAGAAAACTCGCCCTTCAGCAATCCTGCTCGAACCTGTTCTCGTAGACACCGCGAGCACGTCCTCAAACTGTGCTGACTTGATCCTTCCCACCAAGTCTGACTGAATCTGCATCCCCCATAACTGCATCTGTACCCCGGGCACGATCACCTCAATCCAAGGCTCTCCAGGTCTGCAAGCAAATGCCGATCCATGCTCAAACACATGGCTGTCGGATACCTACTTAAGGCATCTGCAACCACGTTGGCCTTCCCTGGGTGATACTGAAGTAGGATGTCAAAGTCCTTCATCAACTCTAGCCATCTGCGCTGCCTCATGTTCAACTCCTTCTGAGTGAACACATACTTTAAGCTTTTGTGATCTGTAAAGATCTCTACCCTCTCTCCATACAGATAATGCTTCTACAACTTCAAAGCAAATATCACCGCTGCCAGCTCCAGGTCATGGGTAGGATAGTTCTTCTCATGGGGATGTAATTGCCTGGAAGCATAGGCAATCACCTTCCCATGCTGCTGCAAGACGCAACCCAGCCCCTTCCCTGAAGCGTCACTATAAATAGTGAAACCACCTGATCCTGAAGGCAATGTCAGAATAGGAGCTGTCGTAAGCCGGTTCTTCAACTCATCAAAAGCTGGACACTCCTCTGACCAAACATACTCAGCATCCTTCCAGGTCAACCGTATCAACGGCTCTGTAACCGGAAGAAATCCTGCACAAATCTCCGATAATATCCTGCCAACCCCAGGAAACTCTTGATCTCTGCAACTGAAGTCGGTGCTGCCCATGCCTCAACTGCTACAATCTTCTTGGGGTCAACTGAGATACCATCTCCAGTCACAACGTGCCCTAAGAAGTACACCCGGTCCAAGAAAAACTCATACTTGGAGAGTTTCCATAAAGCTGCTCCCTCCTAAGAGTCTCCAGCACTATCCGCAGATGCTCCTCGTGCTCCTCCTCAGTCTTAGAATATATCAAGATGTCGTCAATGAACACCACCATAAACTGATCCAGATACTGGTGGAACACCTTGTTCATACGGTTCATAAATACTGCTGGTGCATTGGTTAGCCCAAACGGCATAACCAAAAACTCAAAACTGCCCGTACCGTATCCTGAAAGCGGTCTTGGGAATATCATCCCCCTTCACCTTTACCTGGTGATATCCTGACCTCAGATCATCTTGGAAAATACCCGAGCTCCGCTCAACTGGTCAAAAGATCGTCGATCCGCGACAGTGGGTATTTGTTCTTGATCGTGAGGTTGTGGAGTTCCCTATAGTCAATACACATCCGTACTGACCCATCCTCTTTGGCACAAACAACACTGGTGCACCCATGGTGACGAACTCGAGCGGATGAAGCCCTTGTCCTGCAGCTCATCCACTTGCTTCTTCAGCTCCACCAGCTCGCAGTTGTTCACCCGATAGACATGCTGAGAGATGGGTTCCGCTCCTGGAACCAAGTCTATCGAGAACTCTATGTTCTGTCTGGTGGCAATCCCGGCAACTCCTCTGGGAAAACATCCATATACTCTGCTATCAAGGGGTGTGGAATCGCCTGCTCCTCTACCGAGACTCCGCAGAAAACTCTGCTGCTCTGCTCGCCTGACGTCTGGAGTACTCGAACTCTGGCTCCCCCGGCGCTCTAAGAGAACTCTACCCCCTCTACAATCAATGCTGGCGTGGTGCCTGCTCAACCAATCCATGCCGAGTATATATCGTAGTTCGGCAATGGCATTATGAGCAGGCTCACCTCCAACTCACGGCCTTCCAAATAACTCTCTGACCCTTACAAAAATCACGTACGAGGATAATGCCACCCCCGGTCGTGATCTTGTAAGTCCTAGGCAACGATTCAGCTATGATACCGTGTCTAATCGCAAAAGATACTGATATGAAACTATGCGAAGCACCGGAATCGAATAATACAAAAGCTAGACTGGAGTCGAGGAGAATCGAAACCTGCAATCAGCTCTCCGATCACCTCTGCATCCTCAGCTGCATGGCGAAAGCTCTTCCCGACTGGCTCCCCTGGCCTGCTGGTGCTGAACAAAACTCTGCTGCTGGGTCGGCAGCGCTGGTCCCCTATGCTGGCCTGCTGCTGCCCTGGCTCCTCCTTCCTGAGCTGCTCGTCCGTGGTCAAGGTTAACTCCCTCATCTGGTGATCTCCTGAGCCACATACCACGCACTTGCCCAGCCTCTTCCTACACTCGTTCCACCCGTGCCCTGGCTTCTTGCAATAAGCACAGGTGGTGGCCTGCTGCCTCGGTGCCTGCTGTTGCATCCTCTGCTGCTGATGCTGCACTAGCTGGTGCCTCGGCTGCTGAAACTGCTGCGGCTGGAACCTCTGCTGCTGGTGGTGCTGCTGAAAGTGCGGCCTCTTGGCCGGTCCTCCGCTACTGCTGCCTCCCTGGGAGTCTTGCCCCCTCTTGAGCCTAAGCTCAAGAATCCTCTGCAGATAGTGCGTCCACCAGGATCTCCACAAATGTAGCACTGCGGGCGTTCTTGGTGTAGGACTTGACCTCCTTTACCAAGCCCTTACGGAACCTCCGGGCCTTCGTCGTCTCGGACAAGTCCTCCATAAATCTGCTCAGGTAGCAGAACTCTTCTGTGTACTCCTCCACGGACTGGCTCCCCTGGACTAGAGCCTTGAACTGGGTCTCGAGGGCTCCCAGTGCTGTGTCTGGAAAGAACTTCTCCTTGAACAGCTTCTTGAATGCTGCCCAAGTCTGTCCTGCTGTGTCGACTCTCGGGTCGGTCTGGTACCAGGTACGGACCAGATCCTGCATCATGCTGGCTGCTGCCTCTATCTGGAGCCTCGTCAGAATCTCAGCCAGCCTGAAGATCTCCTCCATATGCTCGATCCACTCATCGGCATACAGAATCCCCTCTGTCCCTCGAAAGTCTCTCGGGTGCATCTTCTGGAAGTCCTGGATGCCCTTCCCCATGGCTGGTGTGGCTGCGGGGCTGCCGCTGGCTGAGCTACGAACCTCTCCACTGTTGTCACTGCCAGCTCAATGCCTCGAGTGAGCTTTGCCGTGTGCCTCTGCTGCTGGGTCTGCTGACCCTCTATGTACTACCTGAAAAAGGCCAACAGCTGAACGGCATTAACTGTCCCTGCAGGTGGCTGCTGGCAAGGATCCTCTGGGAGAACTGGGTCCTGCCTCCGAGCCGGTGGAAGCATACCCCCTGCTGCTGCTGCCGGGGTCTCAATACGAGCATAGGTGGCAGGAGCTGCAGTCCCCTTGCCCCGCTGTACTGGCTGGTAGCAGTCCCCTCCATAGCATCCTCATGAATGGTACGCTGCGATCGAGTCTCTACCATCCTGAAGATAGACAAACAAGAGTATCAATTTCTGAGAAAGAAGCGATATAACAAAGGCGGACAATTAAAATTCAAAAGGATCAGCTGAAAATAAGGATTTAGATGGCAATAAAAGAATTTTTTTCCTAATGTGATCGAGTACCTTAAAATTAATGTCCTATATCCTACTACAGGCTGTAGTGATACTCTAATTCGAATACCACTACACTTTTAGTCTAGACCTGTATGGGCTACCACTAAAAACGTGTCACGACCCGCACCCTAGAGTTAGGACACGAGACGTGGTACGTCCAGCCTACGCCGCAGTATCGGCGGTAGAACGCTGCCCTAGGTCACAACATCTAACAATATAAAGCTTAAAAAGTTTGTGCTCCCGAATGTGGGTGATAGCATAAAGTAATCTCAATCACAACAAAGGCAGATGATAAGATAGCAGATAGATAGATAAAAGAAACTGCTGAAAAGAAAGAGAAATCCCAAGTCCAAGTACAATCATCCATGACATACTGTAAATGAAAACATCCTAGTCTAAGGGTGTGTCATCCACAGCTAGTGCGACCTGCTGCTGGTCTAGGTCCAAGCACTCATCTAAAGTAGCACCGTAATAGGTATCCACACCAGCCTCCTCCTCGTCCTCTATATATTTCAACAGGTCCAGTCATGACAAGAGCGAACACAATACATCTCAACAGTTCATAGCAAGTTAGAAAATATAGATAGCAGTAGAGTAAGATACAGAAAACTGAATGAATTATATAATGTAAACAGAGGAAGCTGTAATAGAAATATATTACTGTAAATAGAGAGCTAACTGTGGCTAGTGAGTCAGAGTACAATATAAACATGTGAATGATAGGAGATTTGGGAACTATACTATGGA